>UESW01003854.1:1170447-1322158 GCA_900491605.1 Calamus simplicifolius | reverse complement strand
GAGGCCGGAGGTCGTTCTCTTTGACTCTTCGAAGGGAGCTGAGGTATGGAGCAGCAACACTCACAACTCCTCCGTCGCTTCAGCCAGTCTCCGCGACAGATGGGAATCTTGTTCTCTTGAATGCGCGCAAGGATGTCGTCTGCAGAGCTTAGCCACTCCTTCGGATACTCTTCTTCCAGGCCAGAACCTTACGATTTTTTATCGCAAATCCAATAAGATGGCGGGTTGAAGTAGGCTGGCGGGAAAGGGCATTTTCGTCTTCACACCAATGGTGAAAGGCTGAACGACTTTTAATGGATGTACGATTAAAAAGTAACATTATCTCCCTGCTATTTTGTCCCATCATGTCAGGCCACATGGGATCCATGTGGACCAATAGAAAGGACGGTGCAGCCCACGTAGGCCTTGCTGCACCGAAGGCGGTGTACAAAGTGTTTTAGGTAAAAGGCCAGATCGCATTTTCTCGGCCGACCTATGAACTCAATAACAACATTCCAAACTATGAATCATCCCTGTCCGAGTTTCAATAATGCAGTTGACCAAGCTATTTGGAGTATACACGATGCTAATTTTATTACTTCAAATCCTTCTTCCCTTTTGCTCGGTCTGGTCACTAATAAAAATTATACCAGCAGAATGATCACGTCTGGTCACTAATAAAAAACTTTCTTGACGCATTTTATTCGCGATGTCTTACTAAAACTTTAAAAATTTCTCCAAAAAAAAAAATGTATTTTTGCAATCAAATCTCGAGTAAACTTTCATCCATCTAAACAGATTTAAAGGATTTTAAAGATGGGCAATGAACTATGACAATTTGAGAACCGTTATCAAATCCATTTAATAAGATCATGTTTGTTTGATTTTAAAGGACAATTGGATCAATTGAGAGGGTAGATTACTAGAATCGGCCCTTCCTCGAGTCACATTCTCGAGCCTTTAGTAAACACACAAAAAAAGCAAAGCAGTAACTCATTTGATGTTTTGACATTAAAGGACAATTGGATCAATTAAGAAAACGTATAAATCTAAACGATAAAAAGTCAAAAAAAAAATCAGTTAATTGAAAAAAAAGAGACTAATAAAATCAACTTAAAATCAAATAATATAATTTTCAAGTTAGTTTTAAAATAGGATCGATTCAGTTTTATTTTCAAAATCCTAAAACCAATATCCTATTAGAGTTTGTTTTACATTCTGGCCTTAAATCAACTCAAAACAATCCTATTAGAGTTAGTTTTAGATTGTGGCTTAAAACCAACCCAACCCAAACCATATTTACCGTGTTAGGATTATATCAGTATCTGATTAATGGTTTGTGCATCAATTAAGATTTTTTAATTTTTTTTTGGAGCAATATAAAATTTGAATTCTAGATCTTTTATAAGACATATTTATAGGAATGAAATGCCAAACAAATGTGCCAATCATAATTGTTGACCAAACGGTCTTTCTCTTTGCTTTTTTTTTTCCACTTAAAATTTTAATAAATCTGATTCATCTATTATTCAGAGTTTAATAAATATATTTAAACCCCTACGCTCATAATTCTGGTATCTCAAATAACGTTCACTTTGCGGATGGTGTGCTCGCTCCCAAAACCTCAGGTTGTTGATTTCGAAATTCTAAGGGAAACAACCAAGCTCGATCCATATCCATCAGGCCGAAGATAAATAAAATAGTTTAAGCCAATACTTTCGTTCCATGTGAAAGCACAGAAGTTGAAGCCATTGGATTAATTAAATTCAAATATATTCACAACTCTAGTATTCATATTGTCCGTAAGACCACCAGAAAGAGTTCTAGACAGCTACTAACATGATGCAACATGCATCTGAAATAACATAAGGGAGTTTTCTTTTTTTTCAGAATGTGAAGCAGTGGAGAACAATCACAACAGCATCCAAGTCAAATTTTAGGCCTTACTTCAAGGCCCTGGATGATAAGCCCCCTCTTCCAATGCAACTCTTCCACCTCCCTCAAACTCATTTCCGCATCACCATCACCCCCGTCATCATTGTAAAACTCCCCCAACTCCGCCTCCAACCACCCATCATCCCTCAAGAACAGCCGGTGCTGCCTTTCTTCCTCTTCCTCCTCATATTCATCATCATCTTTCAAGCAGATGTTGAGCTCCGAGGTGTAAGCTCCTAGCTTCACTGATGCCAACTGGGGAGGGTATTCAAGACCATAGGACTCGGGGGAAAATTTGAAGACAAGATAAGCAGCATAGGCTATGATGTGGCTGGTGTAGTCACATACAGCCACAAAGGCAATCTCAACAAAACCAAAGCATTATCACGTCCCGGCATCTCCAAGCCCGCCGAGTCGGCCCCGACCATTCCTGGTCGGCCCTGCTCGGCCCCGGCGTCTCCAAGCCTGCCGAGTCGGCCCCGATCATTCCTGGTCGGCTTCGCTCGGCCCCGGCGTCTCCAAGCCCACCGAGTCGGTCCCGACCGTTCCTGGCCGGCCCTGCTCGGTCCCGGCGTCTCCAAGCCCGCCGAGTCGGCCCCGACCGTTCCTGGTCGGCCCCGCTCGGCCCCGGCGTCTCCAAGCCCGCCGAGTCGGCCCCGACCGTTCCTGGCCGACCCCGCTCGGCCTCAGCGTCTCCAAGCCCGCCGAGTCGGCCCTGACCGTTCCTGGTCGGCCCCGCTTGGCCCCAGCTCTGCAAGCCCGCCGAGTCGGCCCCGACCGTTCCTGGTCGGCCCCGCTCGGCCCCGGTGTCTCCAAGTCTGCCGAGTCGGCCCCGACCGTTCCTGGCCGGCCCCGCTCGGCTCCGGCGTCTCCAAGTCTGCCGAGCCAGCCCCGACCATTCCTGGTCGGCCCCGCCCCGACACATCTGGTCGGCAAGGTTGGTCCCAACCATCCCAGGTCGACCCAACTCGGACTCGGCTCCCCCGGGAGAGTCGAGGCGTTCCAGTTTCCTCCAAAACAGCCTCAGTATGGCCCTGGTAGTCCAGGGCATCACCTCTCTGACCCGCGCCGCCTGACAACGCCAGATTCAACCACCCACTGGTCATGCTATTGATGGGACTGAACCCAACTACCTAGCACCCGCTGGCTGACAGGACTTAGCCCACCAACCGTTGTTTTCTTCCTCTCCGATGGGACAGGACCCACCAACCAGCTCAGATTCACACAACTCCCAAGAACCGCAGACATTCCTTCTTCACGGAATCCCACGTGATCATGTCAACCCCTATAAAAAGGTGAATCCACTCACTAAACAGGTATGCACAATAATCCCAAAAAAATCATTGTCTCAGTACTCAAAGAGGAATCCCTTCTCTCTGAGAACACCTTTTCATACTAAAAGGGCTCATTCGAGCTCCTCTTCAGCTGTGACCTCAATTACTAACTTGAGCATCGGAGGGTCCCACCAAAGAATCCTCTCCGGTCCTGGGACTTCTTTGCAGGCAACCTGGTGAAGCGAAGGTTCGAGAATCAATTCGTTCCCGACGTTCAGGATTGGTGATTGGGCGTCATCAGATTGGTGCGCCAGGTAGGGGGGAAAAGCAGCGAATATACTCCCTGTGCTACATCTCAGCAAGCTCGACTCTCCCCCCTCTTTTCTTCTAGAAGCCATGGTGGTGACATAAGCTCAGGATGCTTCCGTCAGCTGTCCGGCAGGGCTTCTCCTGCTAGTTAGGCAGCAGGGGGCCAATCCCCCTGCTACCGATCCTCCAGTCACCTGCCTACCACCGGATGCCGCTGACCAAACAGCGGAGCGGCTGGCAACCCTCTCCCAGCAAGTCCAAACCCTCACCGCCATGGTCCATGGGCTCCAGCAGCAACAGTCTGTGGCCACTCAGCACCAGACCGCTCCCCCCGCCAGTCAACAGTCGGCGAGGGGAGGCTCTCCTCGGTGGGAGGCCGATCGGCGAGAGACCGGCCGTCGCTCTGCTTCTCATAGGAAGTCTCGCCGCGAGCCCACCAAGCGGTCGTGGTCCCCTGACCATGGCCCCAGCAAATTCCCTCCCGAGCTGCATCATCAGGAAGAGCCTAGGCGGAAGTCCCGACTCCCGTCTCCATCTCCTTCTTTCTCTTCTTCTTCTTCCTCCTCCGAGCCATCTCGGAGGGCTTCGACAATCAGCCGCCAGGCGGAGGAACGCCTGGAGGAGTACAACAGGCGGCTAGATGAGCTCGCCAGAAAAATCAATCATCAACCAGAGGAAGAGTTTGACACCCGTCCTCCATACACCCGCCGGATATTGGAGGAGCCAGTCCCCTCCAGGTTCCGCTTCCCCCAGGTAGACCAGTACGATGGTACGACAGATCCTCTCAATCATCTTGAGAGCTACAAAGCAATGATGCAAGTCTAGGGCGCTTCAGACGCCCTTCTCTGTAAAGCCTTCCCCGTCACCCTGCGGAAGGCCGCTCGTGCATGGCACTCACGCCTGCCCCCTCACAGCATCGGCTCCTTCCGAGAGCTGGAGAAGGCCTTTCTGGCACATTTCGATGCCTACCGGCGAATCCCAAGGGTAGCCGACAGTCTCTTCTCCGTTCGCCAGAAGGAGGGAGAATCGCTGCGGGACTTTGTGTCTCGGTTCAAGGCTGCCGCCCTCAAGGTCTACCATCTCGATGATGCGGTGGAAACATTGGCGTTGAAGCGGGGACTCCACCCGTCCCGCTTCACCTTTTCTTTGGATAAGAAGCCCCTAAGCTCTTATTCCGACCTCCTCCTTCGAGCTCAAAAGTACATCCGCGCGGATGAAGCCGACTTCACCCGCCGAGAATCTTCAAGAAGCTCCAGCCACAAGCCTGCTCGCCCCGAGCCAAGTGGGCCCCCTCGGCACCGACGAGCTGACCCACCTCGCTGATCTGACAACATGCGCAGAAGCCATGTCCCCGATCAGAGCAAGCTCACGCCTCTTCTCGCCCCTCGATCCCACATCCTGATGGAGATCGAGGGCGAGCCTTATCTCCAACGCCCTCCTCCCATGAAGAAAGGTCCTCCCCGCAACAAAAGCCGCTACTGCATATTCCACCAGGATTACGGCCACGACACTGATAGCTGCTACAGCTTGAAGCGGGCCATCGAGGAGCTCATCCAGTGGGGCTACCTTGGCAAGTATGTTCAGAAGGCGCCGCAGCCGCTGCCGGCCCTCATGGGGCCTCCGCCTGTTCAGGCCCCGGTCGACAACGCCCCTACAGAGCGGACGGTCGGAATGGTGTCATGGGATCAGCCTCCGCAGCCAAGCAACCAAGAGGGGAGGAGGCACCGAATAATGTAATTCCTGGGGGGGATCTGCTGTCGTAGAAAATGTAAACAATGAAGGCGTCGTTGTCTCTATGACGATCGCCAAACACCCTGTAAAAAGGATATTAGTTGATAGTGGCAGCTTAGCTGACATCCTTACCTACGATGCTTTTATTCGGATGGGATTATCTTTGGACTCTCTTCAGCCTATGGCGACCCCGTTAGTCGGGTTCACTGGGGACTCCGTAAGGGTTGAGGGCGAAATACCTTTGCCTGTGACAGCCGGAACGCCGCCATGCCAAAGCACAGTTATCATGAAATTCCTGGTCGTAAGGGTCCCCTTGGCGTACAATGCCATTCTCGAGCGTCCAGGTCTAAACCTTTTGGACGCAGTTATCTCCACCCGGTGGTTACTGGTGCAGTTCCCCACTAGCGCAGGAGTTGGGGAGATGCGCGGTGAGACCAGCCCAGTCTTACCCTGCTATCATATGGCGTCAAGTCCTCTGGAAGCTGAACCAACTTTAGAAGCATCCGATCCCAGAGACTCTAGCAAGGGAGGAGAACCAGCTGAGCACCTTCTAACCTTCCCTCTTAGGGATGATCCGACAAAGACCGTCCATGTCGGCGGACTCCTACCCCCAGAAGACCGGGAACGCCTCTTGGCCTTTTTGCGGGATAATTCAGACATTTTCGCCTAATCGCGTCTGATATGCCCGGCATCCCCCCGGAAGTGATCACCCACAAGCTCAACATTGATCCACGGCACCGTCCAATCCGCCAAAAGAAGAGAAGCTTTGCCCCTAATCGACAAAAGGCTATTGACGAGGAAGTCAACAAACTACTCAGTGCCGGCCACATCCGGGAGGCGCACTACCCTAGTTGGTTGGCTAATATAGTCATGGTGCGTAAGGCAAACGGGAGCTGGTGGATTTGCATAGACTTTACTGACCTCAACAAGGCGTGTCCGAAAAACAGCTTTCCCCTGCCAAGAATTGATCAGCTGATGGATTCCACCTCGGGGCACGAACTCCTCAGCTTCATGGACGCCTTCTCAGGATATAATCAGATAAGGATGGACCCCAGCGATGAAGAGCACACCTCCTTCGTAACAGAGAAAGGCATCTATTGCTACAAGGTGATGCCTTTCGGCCTCAAGAACGCGGGAGAAACCTACCAAAGGTTGATGAACAGAGTGTTCCAGGATCAACTAGGCCGGAACATGGAAGTATATGTAGACGACATGCTGACAAAGAGCACCCGCGCCTCCGACCATGTCTCCAACCTAGAGGAGACCTTCAACAACCTCTGTCGCTTCCAAGTCAAGCTGAACCCCAAGAAGTGTGCTTTTGGGGTCACGGCGAGCAAGTTCCTGGGTTTCATGGTGACCCAGCGAGGGATCGAGGTAAACCCGGAGAAGATCAGCGCCATACTCGACATGAGGCCACCATCCAGCAAAAAGGAAGTGCAACGATTGATAGGGAGGATAGTGGCCCTAAGTCGTTTCCTCTCCAAATTGGCTGAGAGATGTTTGCCTTTCTTCAAGGCCCTACGGAAAGTGAATAGCTTCGAATGGACGGATGACTGCCAGAGGGCCTTCGACGGACTGAAGGCATTCCTGTCTTCTCCGCCACTTCTATCCAAGCCAAGAAATGGAGAAAATATTTTCCTCTACTTAGCTGCTTTGTCGGAAGCCGTTAGCTCGGTCCTGGTGCGTCTCGACGCCAATGGAACTCAGAGACCTGTCTATTATGTGAGCAAGGTCCTTCATGATGCAGAGGTCAGATATTCCAAGACAGAGAAAGTTATCTTCGCCCTGATAGTTTCCGTCCGACGCCTCCGTCCGTACTTTCAAGCTCATCCTATCGTGGTGCTCATGGATCAGCCCCTTCGAGCCATTTTGGCTCGCTCGAACACTTCAGGCCGACTCGCCAAGTGGGCCATCAAGCCGGGAGAGTTCAACCTTTCCTTTTAGGCTCGGTCAGCTCTGAAGTCTCAAGTCTTAGCCGATTTCCTGGTCAAGTGCACTTAAGCGGAGGAAGATCCTAAAGAGGTTCCCATGGAGCGGCGCGGACTCGAGACGGGTGACGATGGAGAATCCTAGTTTCTCCATGTGGATGGCGCATCAAATTCTCAAGGAAGCGGCGTCGGCCTCATTCTTGCCGGGCCGAGCGGAGAGAGGACGAAATGCGCCCTGCGGTTCCTATTCGAAGCCACCAACAACCAAGCCGAGTACGAGGCCCTGCTGGCCGGGTTAAGGCTAGCCCGAGAGTTGGGAGTAAGGCGTCTCAGAGCCTTTACTGACTCGCAACTCATCTCTGAACAAATCAATGGGGAGTACAAAGCGCACGACCCCGTTATGGCGCAATACTTGAGCAAGGTTCAGCTCCTAACTTTCCCGATGCCTTACTTCAATATCAATTACATCCTCCGGAGCAAAAATGCCAAGGCCGACATCCTTTCTCGTCTGGCCACCTCCGCCGACGGCTTGGCAAGAGATGCTTATATTGAATATTTGGAAAGACTCAGCATAGAGGATAGCGAGAAAGTCCTCCCACTCACCCAAGAGCCCACATGGATGGACGCCTATGTCCGTTACCTCACTGATGGCACTCTCCCTGATGACCGCAACGAAGCCAGGCTACTCAAATGGAGAGCCTTCAAATTCATCCTCCTTGACGGGCGTCTATACAGAAGATCATTCTCCTACCCCCTGATCAAGTGTGTAGGGCCCGCCGATGCTGAGAGATCCACGAAGGCATCTGTGGAAATCATCTGGGGGGCAGATCTTTAGCTCAAAAGGCTCTCCATCAAGGATACTTCTAGCTCACTATGAAGGAGGACACAGCTAAATTAGTTTAGAAATGCAATGGTTGCCAGCACCACGCACATATCCAGCATCAACCGTCCGCTCCGATGAATCTGCTCTCAGCCTCGTGGCCTTTCGCCCAGTGGGGAATGGATATTCTCGGGCCATTCCCCCCAGCTTCAGGGCAGCGGAGATTCTTGCTAGTCGCCATCGATTACTTCACCAAATGGGTTGAGGTCGAAGCGCTGGCTAAGATCACCGAAAGCAAAGTCAAGGCCTTCTTCTGGAAGTCGATCATATGCCGTTTTGGCCTGCCTCACACCCTCGTCACGGACAATGGCCGCCAATTCAATAACGAAGTATTCAAAGCCTTCTGTGGTGAGCTGGGCATTCATCACAGATTCACTTCTATCGGCCACCCTCAAACCAACGGAGAAGCTGAAGTCATGAACCGCACCATCCTTAGAGGACTCAGAACCCAACTAGACGGGTCCAAAGGTCGATGGGTGGAGGAGCTCCCCAGTGTGATCTGAGCCTACCACATGACCCCCAGAGCCCCGACAGGCGAGACTCCTTTCAGTCTTGCCTTCGGATCCGAGGCCATCATCTCCGTCGAGATCGGCCTGCCCAGTCCACATGTGGAGTCCTTCAACGAGGAAAACAACTCCACGCTGATACGGGCTAATCTGGACTTCATTGATGAGGCACACGATCGGGCGAGGTTGCGCATGGCGACCTTTCATCAGAGAGCGGCCAAGTACTACAACGCTCGAGTTCGTCTCAAGGTTTTTCGCCGTGGAGACTTGGTTTTAAGAAAAGCTAAGGTTTTGAAAGCCTACAGAGGGGGGCAAGCTATCCCCCAACTGGGAGGGTCCTTACCGCGTCGCTGAAACACTTCACCAGGGGGCATACAAACTAGAGGAGCTTGACGGGAAACCCATTCCACGTACCTGGAATGCGGATAACCTCCGCCAATATTATCAATGATGTATTCCCCTGGAGCGTGAGTAATAAAGGAGGCCCTTTCTGATGCAATAGCCTGTTCTCCCTTGCATCCAAGGACCAAGTCTCTCAAAAGGAGCTCACCGGCATCGCGGCTAATGGGACACCACTCGGCCCCGGCATGACGGTGCCCCCGAGTCGGTTAAGACCCTAACAGCTCCATACCCGGTCGAGTCGCCCTTCAGGCGGCACACAAACCCCTGAAGTTGTTTAAAAGGAGCTCACCGACATCGCGGCTAACGGGACACCACTCGGCCCCGGCACGACGGTGCCCCTGAGTCGGTTAAGACCCTAACAGCTCCATACCCGATCGAGTCGCCCTTCAGGCGGCACACAAACCCCTGAAGTGGTTCAAAAGGAGCTCACCGGCATTGCGGCTAACGGAACACCACTCGGCCCTGGCACGATGGTGCCCCCGAGTCGGTTAAGACCCTAACAGCTCCGTACCCGATCGAGTCGCCCTTCAGGCGGCACACAAATCCCTGAAGTGGTTCAAAAGGAGCTCACCAGCATCGCGGCTAACGGAACACCACTCGGCCCCGGCACGACGGTGCCTCCGAGTCGGTTAAGACCCTAACAGCTCTGTACCCGATCGAGTTGCTCTTCAAGCGGCACACAAACCCCTGAAGTGGTTTAAAAGGAGCTCACTGGCATCGCGGCTAACGGGACACTACTCGGCCCCAACACGGCGGTGCCCCCAAGTCGATTAAGACCCTAACAACTCTATACCCGATCGAATTGCCCTTCAGGCGGCACACAAACCCCTGAATTGGTTCAAAAGGAGCTCACTGGCATCGCGGCTAATGGGACACCACTCGGCCCCGGCACGGCGGTGCCCCCGGGTCGGTTAAGGCCCTAACAGCTTCGTACCCGATTAAGTCGCCCTTCAGGCGGCACACAAACCCCTGAAGTGGTTTAAAAGGAGCTCACTAGCATTGCAGCTAACGGGACACCACTCGACCCCGGCACGGCGGTACCCCTGAGTCGGTTAAGACCGTAACAGCTCCGTACCCGATCGAGTCGCACTTCAGGCGGCACACAAACCCCTGAAGTGGTTCAAAAGGAGCTCACCGGCATTGCGGCTAATGGGACACCACTCGGCCCCGGCACGACGGTGCCCCCGAGTCGGTTAAGACCCTAACAGCTCCGTACCCGATCGAGTCACCCTTTAAGCGGCACACAAGCCTCTGAAGTGATTTAAAAGGAGCTCACTGGCATCGTGGCTAACGGGACACCACTCGGCCCCGGCACGGCGGTTGCCCCAAGTCGGTTAAGACCCTAACAGCTCCATACCCGGTCGAATCGCCCTTCAGGCGGCACACAAACCCCTGAAGTGGTTCAAAAGGAGCTCACTGGCAGCGCGGCTAATGGGACACCACCCGGCCCCGGTACGGCGGTGCCCCCGGGTTGGTTAAGACCCTAACAGCTCCATACCCGGTTAAGTCACCCTTCAGGCGGTACACATACCCCTGAAGTGGTTCAAAGCAATCATCGGCACCATACCCCCAGCCCCGGCACGGTGGTGCCCTTCCTAATAGCTCTGTGTGCGTTCAAGTCGCCCCTCATACAAGACTCAGGCCATTGAGACAGTTCCAAAGGGCCCTGATTGACCTCCATGGACCCTGAACTAGACAGCACGGTCGTGGCCTTTCCTGGTCGGCCCTAACCGATCCAGGCATTCTCAGCACTGAACAAGTCGGTATAGACTTCCCCTAGTCAACTCCACTTGCCCCTGGTGCCCTCACAACGGCTAAGTCTGTTCTAACCATCTCTGGTCATCCTCGATGCCTCCAAAATTAATTTTGGCATCAGGTCGCCTACTGGTTTTTCCATGCCTTCAGAAAGGTTCATACACAAGCAAGCCTTCTTTCAAACAGCAGCACAAAACATTCATATAGCCAGCTTACATCTCGGAGGTGCGTTCAAATGTCGGCCAAGTCCAAAATTGCAGTTCGGTTACGGCACGGTCAACGCGTGAAACATTCAAGGTCCAAAAGAACATTTCAGAAGATACAACATTCAGCTACAATGTTGCCAACATATCTGATTTGGCACAGTAAGGCATTTTTCTCAAAATGGAAAAAAGCAAACATATCAAAGCACAAAGAGATTGAGAGAAAAGACCTTTTCATTAGCTATTAAAGGGAGGTACAAAATTGGGCCCAAGGCCAGTTACACCAGATAAAGAAAAAGAAAAACAACTCAAGGCTCACCGGGGCCGGGCTTCTCCTCGTCCTTTTTCTCCGCTGGCTCCTCGCCAAGCTCCCCGGGCCGGATATCTTCAAGTTCAGCAATATCGATCTCGAGGGCCGCGGATACTCTGACCTTACACATCTCGAAGCCCTGAACGTAAGCGTCAAGGCTGGCTTCAAGGACTTCCTGCCTGAACTCCGGTGAGGCCTTGAAATTGGAGACGGCCTGCCCCACCTCGGCTTCGGCCCGCTGCGCCCTGGTCTCAGCCTCCCAGGACTTGGTCCCGGCTTCTTCGGCACGGGCACTGGCCTCGTCAGCGCAGGCCACCGCACCGGCCTTCTTCGAAACCGCTTCCGCTGCCGCTTTCTCCGCGGCAGCGGCCCTCTCCCCTATGGCCCGGGCCTCCTCCTCGGCGCTTTGGAGCCGTTTGGTCAGCTCCTCATTCTGCACCGCGGCAGCCTGCAACCTTTCTGAGGCCAACTCCATTTTGGCCTCGGCTGCAGCGGCCCGGCTCTCCATATCCTTTAGGCGGCCGGCGAAACTCTCCTCGCGGGCCGCGTCTCCTAGCGAAGTTAAGCAAGGCTGTCGGCGTGCGCCATGCTCTCCTTCCTATATTTGTCGTCCCGCGCCAGGGCCTTCGCCAATGTATTTGAAGATTGGGCCAGTGCCTCGCGAAGTCCAATTGCGCCGTTGGTTATCTGTAGCAGAGGAAACATGTTAGCTGCAGAGAGGGAAGCATTGAGAAAAGGAAGAAGATTCAAAAGTTACCTGGACGATGGAGACCATTACCATATCCAGGAGTGCGGAGTGACTCATTCCCCGCATCCTCTCTTCAAAATCGGTGGTCCGGACTCCCGATAGGAGGCGGGAGGCTTGTGCGGCATCTGCCATTGTGTCGATGGTAGGGACTAGACGCGTATGTCCCTCCTACGGACCTTCCGCCTGGAGACGGCCCGGGTGCCAGGTCGGTTGGTGGGATGAGCTCCTCGGCTCATCCCTTTGCTTCTTAGTCGCCTCCGCCCCATCCTGGGCCTCCCTGGCGATATGCTCCCCCTCACCGACAGTTGGGGGAGTGCTCTCCCTTCCCGGCTCTGCAGTAGCCGGGGGGCCAACAGCGACGGTGACCTGCCCCGCCTCGGGCACGTCGGCGGTAGGCATGGGCACTGGGCCGTGCCGTGCCAGGCACGGCCCAGGCCCATCGTGCTAGATAAATTACCGTGCCGTGCCTGGCACGGCCCATTAACAAATAGGCCGTGCCAGGCACGGCCCACTAAAAAAAAAATTTAAATTCGGCACGACCCGTGACCCATCAAGAAATGGGCCACGGGCCATGCCTGGCACGGCCCGTCACGGGCCGTGCCTGGCACGGCCCAGCAGGGCCGTTGCTGGGCCGTGCCAAAATGGCCCAGCAGGGCCGTTTTGTGGGCCGTGCCATGGCACGGCCCAGCAACGGCCCTGGTGGGCCGTGCCATGGCACGACCCACAAAACGGCCCTTCTGGGCCATTTTGGCATGGCCCAGCAACGGCCCTGCTGGGCCGTGCCATCCAAAACGGCCCTGCTGGGCCATTTTATGGGCCGTGCCATGGCACGGCCCACAAGGGCCGTGCCATGGCATGGCTGGTGCCAGGAGCACACTATGCGCCTAGGCACCAGCCAGCTGATCCAAGCCATGATCCTGATCAATGATGATGGATTCAACGATTGCAAATGATCTGATCGGAGATAATCTGATGGTTGCGATTGATCCATGCCATAATCCTGATCGGCGATGATCGATCCGACGGTTGCGATCCATCCGATCGGCGATGATCCGATGGTTGCGATCGATCCAAGTCATGATCTCGATCGGCGATGATCGATCGGATTGTTGCCATCAATTCGATCGGAGACGATCCGACGGTTGCGATCGATCCTAGCCATGATTCCGATCAGGGATGATTGATCCAACAGTTACGATCTATCCCATCGGCGATGATCCGACGGTTGCGATCGATCCAAGATATGATCCCGATCGGCGATGATCGATCGGACCATTGCGATCAATCCGATCAGAGACGATTCGATGGTTGCGATCGATCCAAGCCATGATCCCATTTGGCGATAATCGATCCGACGGTTGCGATCGATCGATCGGAGACGATCTGATGGTTGCAATCGATCCATGCCATGATCCTGATCGGCGATGATTGATCCGACGGTTGCGATCCATTCGATCGGCGATGATCCGACGATTGCAATCAATCCAAGCCATGATCCCGATCGGCGATTATCGATCCGATGGTTGCGATCCATCCAATCGGAGACGATCCGACGGTTGCGATCGATCCAAGCCATGATCCCGATCGGCGATGATCAATCCAACAACTGCGATCCATCCGATCGGAGACGATCCAATGGTTGCAATCGATCCAAGCCATGATCTCGATCGATAATGATCGATCGGACTGTTGCGATCAATCCGATCGGAGATGGTTCGATGTCTGCGATCGATCCAAGCCATGATCATGATCGGCGATGATCAATCCGATGGTTGCGATCCATCTGATCGGAGATGATCCGACGTCTGCGATCGATCCAAGCCATGATCCCGATCGGTGATGATCAATCCGACGGTTGCGATCAATCCGATCGGAGACGATCTGACGGTTGCGATCGATCAAAGCCATGATCCCGATCGGCAATGATCAATCCAACAGTTGCGATCCATCCGATCAGAGATGATCCGATGGTTGCGACCGATCCAAGCCATGATCCCAATCGGCAATGATCGATCGGACTGTTGCGATCAATCCGATCGGAGATGATTCGACGGTTGCGATCGATCCAAGTCATGATCCCGATCGATGATGAACGATCAGATCGTTGCGATCAATCCGATCGGAGATGATCCAACAGTTGCGATCGATCCAAGCCATGATCCCAATCAGGGATGATCGATCCGACGGTTGCGATCGATCCAATCGGAGATGATCCGACGGTTGCGATCGATCTATGCCATGATCCTGATCGGCGATGATCGATCCGATGGTTGCGATCCATTCGATCGGTAATGATCCGACGGTTGCGATCGATCCAAGCTATGATCCCGATCGGGGATGATCGATCCAACAGTTGCGATCTATCCCATCGGAGACGATCCGACAATTGCGATCGATCCAAGCCATGATCCCGATCGGCGATGATCAATCCGACGGTTGCGATCCATCCGATCGGCGATGATCCGATGGTTGCGATCTTTCTATTTTTTTCTTCTTACTTATTATATTATGTTCTAGAGGTCAGGCATAGCCTCCCTCTCTTCTGTACCATTTTAATTTTAAATTAATAAACTGATAGGGGTCTATGCCAAACCCCCTACCATTATGGTGGCTTTATATTAATAAAATTTCTGTATTTGTAATAATTTTTTAATTTATCAAAAAAATTATATTTTTTATAAATTTTTTTATTTGAGCTGTTCACGGGCCAGACCCCAGGTGGGCCGTGTCAGGCTCGGCCCACCTGGGCCGGCACGACTCAGGCCCTCCTGGGCCGTGCCTGGCACGGCCCACCTGGGCCAGCACGGCTCAGGCCCACCTGGGCCGTGCCAGCACGGCCCACCAGGGCCGGCACAGCTCAGGCCCATGTGGGCCGTGCCAGGCACGGCCCATGTGGGCCGTGCTGGCCCATGTGGGCCGTGCCGGCACGGCACGACAGGCCGGCCCAGGCCCGTCATGGGCCGTGCCGTGCTGGGCCAACAGAAAAAATTTTTTGAGCCCGGCACGGCCCTGTAAACCGGACCGTGCCGGCACGGCCCGGTACTGTAGCAGTGCCGGGCCGTGCCTGGCACGGCCCATCAGGGCCTGGGCCGTGCCGTACCATGAGCGGCACGGCCCAGTGCCCACCTCTAGTCGGCGGCGACAGAGGCTTCCTCCTCATCCAAAATCACCACCGGTGTTTCGGTGGTGGCCGGGATCTCCCCCTCTTCAATTCCGGCCCCTGCTGGCCTCTGGGCCATTCTTACAACCATCTACCTCTCAGCCGGCTCCTCCGCGGGCGTTGGGGCTGTGGGGGCTGCGATCGACCTGGCCGGCTCCCTCCTTCGGAGCTTCTTTGCCAGCCCGGACGACTCTCCGGTCGCCTGCCTTTTCTGCCTCAGGACGGCCTCGAAATCACCGGCGGAGAACTTCATGGCTGCACAGGAAAAGATAATCAACATTAGCAGCGACACACTGCGAACAGAAAAAATGAAACAAAGGGATTCAGGCATCAAGCTCACCGGTCGCCGGGGCTAGCTCGGCTTCTACCAGGTTCTCCTCGGACAGGAGTTTCTTATAGTCGGGGATTTGGCAGTTGGTTAGTTGGGTGAATAGGTCCTTATCCCTATCCCTTACGGAGGAGTCATCGTTGGAGCTAGTATCTGGCTCCCTCCAAACAGATCTCACCCCCTCAACATGGGCAAAAAGAAACCTAGACTTCCACCCTCTAATTTTGGACGGAAGGCCTAGGGGAAAGGCTCTACTCGGCCTGGCGGTAAAGGCCCACCAGGCCCCCTCACCTTGACGGCGGAGTTTGTAGAAAGCCCGGAACAGAGACAGCCCTGGATAGGCCCCCTCAAAGTGACAAAGAATGGCAAAAGCACAGATGATTCGAATCGAGTTCGGAGTCAGTTGTGCCGGCACTAATCTATATCTATCTAAGAGGTTAAGGAAAAAAGGATGGAAGGGAAGGCGCAGCCCACACCGAAAGAACTCCTCATATAGAGCGACCCAACCTGGGTAGTAAGAGGTCACCCTATCTTCGGGCCCCGGTGCGGACAGACTAATGAAATCAGGGACCAGGAACTTAGCCCTAATGGCCTCTACGTCCTTAGAGGTCATGGTTGAGGCTACCTCCGATGGACCCGCTGGATTAGAACTCACCGCCGGAGGAAGCGTCGGACGGTGAGAAGACAAGGGGACGACCTTATGGGAGAGCCGGAGGTAGGCAGAGGTCCTGTCACGATTGATGGGTCGCGGATGACGACGCCACCCACTGGTCATGGCATTTGGCTACTAGCTACAGGGGGCTGATTTTCACTACCGGATTGAGAATACTCCTCTATGGGTCTCTTACCCTCTCTAATGGCGTTACGGTCCATAGGTGAAGAAAGGGATGGAACTAACCTGGGAGTTGGAAGGGCTCAGGTCATAGAAGAAGAACTCAAGAAGAAGAAAGTAGAAAAAGCAATGGCAGCGTAAAGGTTTCCACAGGCTCTTGGAAGGCTTTTATAGCCCCCGTCTCCAGCTAACGCCGCCCGAGATCCTGCCACCTGGCGCGCGTCCATTGCGCTGCAGGCTGCCAGCCGGAAATCTTGCCTGCGCTCGAGACGTGCTGCCTTGTTTCCCTCCAAAAGACGTGATCCCTGGCCAATCGGGGGCATAGAAAATAGAGCAGCAATGATGCCCTTGCCTTTTTCCACCACCCAATGAGCTCCTTCTCCGGAGCGTCCGGCGCCAACGTCAGCCCCACCTAACGCATGATTACGGAAGATCTTCGAAGAGACACTGCCTTGAAACAAAGCGCCAGCTCATCAACCTATTTAAAGCGTACTAAAAGAAGCAATCATTCCTTTTGAATTTTCGCGCCCCTTTCGCCCAAAGGGCGGCAGGCGCATGATCCTTAGCGCTCAGGGGCGGAGGGGCTTCTGAGGTGGCTGGTGTAGCCACGTGCAGCCACAAGGGCAATCTCGATAAAACCAAAGCATTATCGCGCCCCAGCATCTCCAAGCCCGCCGAGTCGGCCCCGACCATTCCTGGTCGGCCCCGCTCGGCCCCGGCGTCTCCAAGCTCACCGAGTCGGCCCCGACCATTCCTGGTCGGCCTCGTTCAGCCCCGGCGTCTCCAAGCCTGCCGAGTCGGCCCCGACCATTCCTGGTCGGCCCCGCTCGGCCCCGGCATCTCCAAGCCCGCTGAGTCTGCCTCGACCATTCATGGCCGGTCCCGCTCGCCCCGGCGTCTCCAAGCTCGCCGAGTCGGCCCCGACCGTTCCTGGCTGGCCCCGCTCGGCCCCGACGTCTCCAAGCCCGCCGAGTCGGCCCCGCTCGGCCTCGGTGTCTCCAAGCCCGCTGAGTCGGCCCCGACCTTTCCTGGTCGGCCCCTCTCGGCCCCGGCATCTCCAAGCCCGCCGAGTCGGCCTTGACCATTCCTGATCGGCCCTGCTCGGCCCCAGCGTCTCCAAGCCCGTCGAGTCGGCTCCGACAATTCCTGGTCGGCCCCGCTCGGCCCCGGCGTCTTCAAGCCCGTCAAGTCGGCCCCGACCATTCTTGGCTGGCCCCGCTCGGCCCCGGCGTCTCCAAGCCCGCCGAGTCGGCCCTGACCATTCCTGGTCGGCCCTGCTCGGCCCCAGCATCTCCAAGCCCGTCGAGTCGGCCCCGACAATTCCTGGTCGGCTCCGCTCGGCCCCGGCATCTTCAAGCCCGTCAAGTCGGCCCCGACCATTCCTGGCTGGCCTCGCTCGGCCCGGCGTCTCCAAGCCCGCCGAGTCGGCCTCGATGGTTCCTGGTCGGCCCCGCTCGGACCCGGCGTCTCCAAGCCCACCGAGTCGGCCCCGACCATTCCTGGTCGGCCCCGCTCAGTCCCGGCGTCTCCAAGCTCACCGAGTCGGCCCCGACCATTCCTGGTCAGCCCCGCTCGGCCCCGACGTCTCCAAGCTCGCCGAGTCAGCCCCGACCATTCATGGTCGGCCCCGCTCGGCCCCGGCATCTCCAAGTCTGCCGAGTTGGCCCCGACCGTTCCTGGCTGGCCCCGCTCAGCCCCGGCATCTCCAAGTCTGCAGAGCCGGTCCCGACCATTCCTGATCGGCCCCGCCCCGGCATATCCTGGTCGGCAAGGTTGGTCCCGACCATCCCAGGTCGACCCAACTCGGACTCGGCTCCCCCGGGAGAGTCGAGGCATCCCAGTTTCCTCCAAAACAGCCTTAGTACGGCCCTGGTAGTCCAGGGCGTCACCTCTCTGACCCGCGCCGCCTGACAATGCTAGATTCAACCACCCACTGGTCGTGCTGTTGATGGGACTGAACCCAACTACCCAGCATCCCGCTGGCTGATGGCACTTAGCCCACCAACCGTCATTTTCTCCCTCTCCGATGGGACATGACCCACCAACCAGCTCATATTCACACAACTCCCAAGAACCCGCAGACATTCCTTCTTCACGGAATGCCATGTGATCATGTCAACCCCTATAAAAAGGTGAATCCACTCACTAAACAGGTATGCGCGATAATCCCAAAAAAATCGTTGTCTCAGTACTCAAAGAGGAATCCCTCCTCTCTGAGAACACCTTTTCATATTAAAAGGGCTCATTCAAGCTCCTCTTCAACTGTGACCTCAATTACTAACTTGAGCGTCGGAGGGTCCCACCAGAGAATCCTCTCCGATCCTGGGACTTCTTTGCAGGCAACCTGGTGAAGCGAAGGTTCGAGAATCAATTCGTTCCGACATTCAGGATTGATAATTGGGCATCATCAGGCTGTTTTAGGAGAGAGAAGCCGATAGTCAATCTTGCCACTTATATCCAACCAACAGACATCCATAAGTTCAGCCACTTCTGCGAACCTGATTCCAAGAAAAGCAATATTACACGTTGAAGACAATCATGCAGTAGTACTCAAAGCAATTTAAACATCAACCCAAATTATATTTAGGAAAAAAATAGGCTAAAGAAAAGCAGCATCAGAAATTCAAGTTTTAAAGGAAGTTGTTGCTTGTTCAAGGCATCTATGGGAGAAAAAAAAAGAGAGGTTGTAGACAAACCATGACCAGAATTGTTAAAGTTTTAAATTGCTGGCAAAAACTCATTGACCTGAAGCTCGGTCTAATTGAGTTAACTTAAGCCCATATTTCAAATGTGTAAATCCTAATCCATGGATCAGTTAACTCATGAAGTCACTTCAGCAGCTTGGTCAGTTCCACCCAAAGCTTGACTTGAAAGAGTCAAGCTGCGGTTTGGTTACATTCAACTTCAAAATAATTCCAAATTAATAATCTGAGCCATTGATCTCCATGGCCTTAAGTAATTCCAAATTATTAATAGATATATTTAGAAAGGAGAGAAGGGGAAGAGAGTAATTTATGTTCCTCTTATTTGGATTAAAAAAATAAAAAAGGTTCATAAAATTATTTTTTATCATACAAAAAATCTAAATCAAACTATAAGGATAAAAATTATAAACACATTTTCCTTCTTCCTCTTTATTCATAAATTTGAGAGTAAAAAAACTGTTTTAAGATAATCAAAGGTGATATGGCTGATCCTGCGCCGTTAGGATGAACGGCAACAATTACGGCGATTGACGGAGGCTATCTCAACCCCCGATACCCCTCTCGGTCTCGGGCCTCATGAACAGTGCCTGGCCTCGAGATCCGCTCTCAACCCCAAGTTGCAGCACCCCCGAGACCCCTCTCAGTCTCGGGCCTCATGAACAGTGCCTGGCCTCAAGATCCGCTCTCGGCCCCAAGTCGCAGCACCCCCAAGACCCCTCTCGGTCTCGGGCCTTGTGAACAGCATCTCCACCCCTCTCGGTCTTGGGCCTTGTGAACAGCATCTCCACCCCTCTCAGTCTCGGGCCTTGTGAACAGCATCTCCACCCCAGAGACCCCTCTCGGTCTCGAGCCTTATGAACAGTATCTCAACCCCCAAGACCTCTCTCGGTCTCGGGCCTCATGAACAGTGCCTGGCCTTGAGATCCGCTCTTGGCCCCAAGTCGTAGCCAACCCCCCCCCCCCTCCCCCCCCGAGACCCCTCTCAGTCTCGGGCCTCATGAACAGTGCCTAGCCTCGAGATCCGCTCTCGGCCCCAAGTCGCAGCACCCCCGAGACCCCTCTCGGTCTCGGGCTTTATGAACAGTATCTCAACCCCCGAGACCCCTCTCGGTCTCGGGCCTTATGAATAGTATCTCCACCCTCGAGACCCCTCTCTGTCTCGGGCCTTTGAACAGCATCTCCACCCTCGAGACCCCTCTCGGTCTCGGGCCTTATGAACAGTATCTCAACCCCCGAGATCCCTCTCGGTCTCGGGCCTCATGAGCAGTGTCTAGCCTCGAGATCCGCTCTCGGCACCACCAACTGTCCGCTATTATGCGCGGTCATATCCGGCGGTGGCGCGCACCAGGCATAAGCCTAGATGCAAGACACATGTGAGGCCGTACAGGCTAGTGATCCGGGACGCCTCCAGCACGTACGATGATGGTACGATCTGTTATCGTCAGCCTCATATTTTGTCCGTTATGGAACTGGGCTCCTAAAAATCAGTGATCTTCGGGAATAGAAGGGGGATCTTCGAACAGGTATAAAAGCATACGCCCACGCTGTAAGTAAGGATCCATGAATGCTGGTTTTGGCTGTTTAGTATCCCTCGGCTAAATAGTTCTCGTCTGATCCCAAGTGACTAACTTGAGCATCGGAGGGTCCCCACCGGAGCATCCGATCTCCGGGGACTTTTCTTGCAGGAGTTCGGTGAGGAGGACGTCCGTTTCCCCAGTGCTTGAAGAATGTGACTTGGCGTCATCAGATTGGCGCGCCAGGAAGGGGGAAGAAAAGAGAAAGACATCGAACCAGCTGTCTGCAATCACTCTCTTCCCAAGCTCTTGGAGCCATGGTGACAACCCGTGCGAAGGGGGTCTCTGTCAGTTGCACTGGGGGGCAGCGCCTGGGAGCTGACCCGCTGGCGGATCCCCTCCCAGCTCTCCTGGCTAGCATCCCGGCACCACCGCCTCCCCAGGAGGCTGGACCTTTCGCTCCCTCGGTCGACGTCCTTGCGCCTCCTCCACAGCTGTTCCAGGAAGATCGGTTCGCCGCTCTAGCCACGCAAGTCCAATCTTTGGCGGTGGTGGTTCAAGGCCTGCAGTACCAGCAGGCGGCCCTGTGGCAGTCGGAGCCATGCCCATCGGTTCCAGGGATGGTGCAACCTAGCCAGCATTCCTCCCGAAGAAAATCACCAGTACCGGGGGCTCGCCACCGCCAGGCTTCGCCAAACCTCACCATCGGGGAGCCTCAAAGAGACCCCAATCGCCCTCTCGTCATGCCAGTGTTTCTCCCAAGCGGCGACATGGGAGGAAGGTGGAGCGCCCTCGCAGACATCGCCGTCACTATTCCCCATCCTCAGAATCCTCGGGGGAAGGGTCTTTCGATGGCAGGATAGTCCGTCAGGCCGAGCGTCGACTCGACGAGTATAACCAGCGGCTGGAAGAACTCAGCCGCTGGATCACCCACCTGCTAGAGACGGACTACGACAGCCGGCCTCCGCTGTCCCGCCGTATCATAGAAGAGCCCATCTCTGCTCGGTTCTGCCTCCCCCAGCTGGATCCCTATGATGGGACCTCGGACCCTCTGGACCGCTTGGAAAGTTACAAAGTTCTCATGCAGGTCCAAGGGGCCACCAATTCGCTCATGTGCATTGCCTTCCCTACCACCCTGAAAAAGGCTGCCCGAGCTTGGTACTCTCGCCTGCCGTTACGGAGCATTGATTCCTTCCGCCAGCTGGAAAGAGCCTTCTTGGCCCATTTTGATGCCTGTCGAAAGATTCCAAGAGTGGCTGACAGCCTCTTCACCGTCCAGCAGAAGAGCGGCGAGTCCTTGCGGGATTACGTTGCACGGTTCAAGGAGTCAGCCTTAGAAGTCTACAATCTAGAAGATTTAGTGGCCACTTTGGCCTTGAAGCGAGGACTCCGTCCGTCCCGCATCGCGTACTCCCTGGACAAGAAGCCACCTGGTTCTTACGTCGAACTTTTGACCCGGGCCCAGAAGTATATTCACGCCGACGAGACTGAATCCTCTCGGCGCGAGGCAAGCAGGAGTATACTTAAGAAGCCGGCCCACCCCAAGCCTACTGAAGTTCGACCCCGAAAGCCTGAACCTCCCCGCCGACCAGACAATCATCCTCGAGCTCCTGTGCAGAGAGATGGACCCTACACTCCACTGCTCGCCCCTATATCGCACATCTTGCTCGAGATTGAGGGTGAGTCCTATCTTCAACGCCTACCTCCGATGACCCCGAAGATCCCCCGCAATAAGAACCTCTACTGCTGCTACCATCGGGACCACGGCCACGACACCAACGACTATCGCCAGCTGAAGAAGGCGATAGAGGATCTCATCCAGCGTGGCCATCTGGGGAAGTTCGTTCGAAGGAACAACCCGGATGCTCCAGGCCCGTCAGCGCCTCCGTTGCCAACAGTCGACAATGCTCCAACAGAGAAGATGGTGGCGATGATTTTCTGGGGGGTAGGTGGCCCGCCAAAGAGGCCGAGAGGGGAGGGGGAGTTAGATCCTGTAATTCCTTTCTTTACTTAGAGGGGGTGGTAAACAAAAATGATGACAACGTCGTCGTGTCCATGACGATCGCTAAGCATCCTGTAAAAAGAATTCTGGTTGATAGTGGGAGCTCCATGGATGTTTTGAACTATGATGCTTTTGTTCGCATAAACCTATCACCCGACCTGCTTCGGCCTGTCGCCACACCTCTGATGGGATTCACTGGAGACTCCATAAGAGTCAAGGGAGAAGTCACTCTCCCTGTTACGGCTGGCACGGCCCCATGTCAAAGCACGGTCTTCATAAACTTCTTGGTGGTCCGAGTGCCCCTCGCTTATAACGCGATCCTTGGGAGGCCCGGGCTCAACCTTTTGGACGCTGTCATATCCACTAAGAGGCTCCTCGTGAGGTTTTCTACCAGCGAGGGGATTGGGGAAATGTGAGGAGAGCAGAACCCACCTTCACTTTGCTACCACATGGCCCCTAGTCTGCAGAGGGTGGCAACTGCTCCAGCACCAGAGACCCTGGATCCCCGAGACCTAGAGAGAAGAGGGGAGCGGCTGAACGCCTGCTCGCTTTCCCTCTCGGGGAGGACCCATCGAAGACAATCCTGATTGGAGCCCTACTCCCGGAAGAGGCCCGTGATCGTCTCCTCACTTTCTTATGGGCCAACGCAGATGTCTTCGCCTGGTCGACGTCTGACATGCCAGGCATTCCGAAGGAGGTGATTACTCACCGGCTCAACATTAAGCCGGAGTGCCGACCCATCCGGCAGAAGAAGAGAAGTTTCGCCCTTGACAAACAGAAGGCTGTGGATGAGGAAGTGCGAAAGCTACTGGCAGTCGGTCATATCCGTGAGGTGCACTACCCTGATTGGCTGGCGAATGTCGTAATGGTTCGCAAGGCCAGTGGAAGCTGGATGATGTGCATGGACTTCATTGATCTCAATAAGGCGTGCCCCAAGGATAGCTTCCCGTTGCCCCGGATCGATCAGTTGGTAGATGCTACGTCCAGGCATGAAACTCTCAGCTTCATGGACGCATTCTTGGGATACAACCAGATCAGGATGAACCCAGTCGATGAAGAAGCCACCTCTTTTGTTACAGAAAAAGGGATTTACTGCTACAAGGTAATGCCATTTGGGCTAAAGAATGCTGGAGCTACCTATCAAAGGTTGATGAATAAGGTCTTTAAGGACCAGATCGGGCGTAACATGGAGGTGTACGTGGACGATATGCTGACCAAGAGTACCAACACTGCCGACCACGTCGCTGATCTCACGGAAACTTTCAACAATCTGCGTCGGTACCGGATGAGGTTGAACCCCCGTAAGTGTGCCTTCGGGGTGGCGGCAGGCAAGTTTCTGGGCTTTATGGTAACCCAGCGAGGGATTGAAGCCAACCCCGATAAAATCCGGGCGATATTGGATATGAGGCCTCCAGCGAATAAGAAGGAGGTGCAACGCCTGACCGAAAGGATGGCGGCCTTGAGTCGCTTCATGTCAAGATCGGCGGAAAGGTGCCTGCCTTTCTTTAAGGCGCTGCGAAAGGTCAATGGCTTCGAGTGGACAAAGGAGTGTCAGGATGCCTTCGAAGAGTTGAAGCAATTTTTATCCACTCCCCCACTGTTGTCCAATCCGAGGAGCGGGGAGGAGCTCTTCCTGTACCTCGCGGCCTCTCCAGAAGCCGTCAGTTCCGTGCTTGTGCGCATGGATGCCGATGGAGTGCAGAGGCCGGTCTACTACCCCAGCAAGGTACTTCATGATGCCGAGACCAGACACTCTAGAACCGAGAAGATCATTTTTTCTCTGGTGGTCTCTGCCCAACGCTTCCGGCCCTACTTCCAGGCTCATCCCATCGTGGTGCTTACGGACCAACCTCTTCGGACCATCTTGTCCCATCCTGACACCTCCGATCAGTTGGCCAAATGGTCCATCAAACTGAGTGAGTTCGACCTATCTATTCGGCCAAGGTTGGCCATGAAGTTTAGGTGTTAACTGATTTCTTGGTCGAATATTCTTGGACCGAGAAGTGTTTGGAGGAGTCACGCCTGGAGGAGTGTGTGGACCCCTCCTCAGCTGAGGAGGCAGAAAAAGAAGACTGGATCCTGCATGTGGATGGAGCAGCAAATTCTCAAGGAAGCGGAGCCAGACTTATCCTTGCGAGCCCTGAGGGGGAGGTGGTGGAGTATGCCCTTCGATTCCAGTTCTCGGCAACTAATAACCAGGTGGAGTATGAAGCCCTGCTGGCGGGAATATGGTTGGCTGAGGAGCTCGGTGCAGGGCATCTAAGGGCCTTCACGAATTCTCAACTTATTTCTGGGCAGGTCGCTGGGGAGTACGAGGCCAGAGACCCGACCATGTCCCATTATCTGAGCAAGGTGCAGTTCTAAGCCTCTCGGTTCTCTTACTTCCGTGTTAGCTACATTCCCCGAGCGGAGAAACTAGGGCCGATGCGTTATCCCGTTTGGCTACCTCGACCGACGAGACACTGGGAAGAACATATGTGGAGCACTTGCATACCCCGAGCATCAAAGTTGCGGATGAAGCGCTGCCAGTCGAGCAAGGGCCCTCCTGGACGGACGCCTATGTCCGATATTTGACCGACGACACTCTCCCAGAAGACCCGCTGAGGCCAAGCTACTCAGGCGGCGGGCCCCGAAGTTCTGGTGATGGACGGGAAGCTTTATCGGAGGTCATTCTCTTACCCGGTCCTTAAGTGTGTCAGGCTAGTCGAAGCAGACTACATCCTGCGGGAAATCCATGAGGGCATCTGCGGGAGTCACCTGGGAGGCAGAGCCCTAGCTTACAAGGCCTTGCGGCAGGGATACTATTGGCTGACCATGAAGGAAGACGCGGCCGAGCTTGTTAAGAAGTGTGATAGCTGTCAGCGCCACGCCAACATTCAACGATAGTCGATGTCTCAGCTAAACCCCCCTGGCGGCGTCTTGGCCCTTCGCCCAATGGGTATGGACATTTTGGGACCATTCCCCCAGCTTTCAGACAGCGCAAGTTCCTCTTAGTTGTCGTAGATCGCTTCACCAAATGGATTGAGGCCGAGGCCCTTGCCAAGATCACCGAGAACAAGGTGAGATCCTTCTTTTGGAAGTCTATATATGCCGGTTCGGACTACCACATACTCTGGTCACCGACAATGGCCGGCAGTTTGACAATGTGCCCTTCCGAAAATTTTGCTCCGAGTTAGGAATCCGTCAGAGATTCACTTCCATCGGGCACCCTCAGACCAACGGAGCGGCCGAGGTAACTAATCGCATCATCCTCCAAGGACTGAGAACCCGGCTGGATGATTGCAAAGGACGGTGGGTGGAGCTCCACAATGTGCTATGGGCCTACCATACAACGCCACGAGCCCCCACCGGAGAGACCCCATTCAGCCTGGTCTTCGGGTCTGAAGCTGTCATCCCGGTGGAGATTGGCTCGCCAAGCCCTCGGGTGGAGTCGTACAATGAGGAAGATAACCCAGACCGGCTGCGAGCCAACCTCGACATGGTGGAGGAGGTGCGAGACCGAGCATGACTTCGGATGGCGGTCTACCGGCAATGATCCGCCAAATATTACAACGCCCGCGTGCGCCCTAGGACCTTTTTGCCGGGAGATCTGATCCTTCGGCGAGCTGAAGTATCAAAGCCGACTGAGGGGGCAAGCTAGCCCCGAACTGGGAAGGGCCCTACCGATCACCGAAACGCTCCATCATGAGGCATACAGGATTGAAGAGCTAGATGGAAGGCCGCTCCCCCGGACGTGGAACGCTGACAACCTTCATCGGTACTATCAGTAATGCATTTCTTTCTTACATAAAGTGTTATGCCTGTATCCTTTTGGGTTTTCATCCCTCATTTCATATTAATAAACTTGGGTTCTAGTGTCTCAGTTTTGCAACTTAAGCCCGACCCCGATCGGCACAAAAGCCCTGGGCCAACCAGGCACAAAGCCCATGTATCACTGGCAGAGCGATGTACCATCGGCTCTCAGCAACTTAAGCCCAACCTCGGTCGGTATAAAAGCCCTAGGCCATCCAGGCATAAAGCCCAGTGTACCACTGGTAGAGCGATGTGCCATCGGCTCTCAGCAACTTAAGCCCGACCCCGGTCGGCACAAAAGCTCTGGGCCAGCCAGGCACAAAGCCCAGTGTACCACTGGCAGAGTGATGTACCATCGGCTCTCAGCAACTTAAGCCCGACCCTGGTGGCACAAAAGCCCTGGGCCATCCAGGCACAAAGCCAGTGTACCACTGGCAGAGCGATGTACCATCGGCTCTCAGCAACTTAAGCCCGACCCTAGTCGGCACAAAGCCCAGTGTACCACTGGCAGAGCGATGTGCCATGGCTCTCAGCAACTTAAGCCCGACACTGGTCGGCACAAAAGCCCTGGGCCATCCAGGCACAAAGCCCAGTGTACCACTGGCAGAGCGATCTACCATTGGCTCTCAGCAACTTAAGCCCGACTCTGGTCGGCACAAAAGCCCTGGGCCAGCCAGGCACAAAGCCCAGTGTACCACTGGCAGAACGATGTACCATCGGCTCTCAGCAACTTAAGCCCGACCCTGGTCGGCACAAAAGCCCTAGGCCATCCAGGCACAAAGCCCAGTGTACCACTGGCAGATTTATGTACCATCGGCTCTCAACAACTTAAGCCCAACCCCGATAGGCATAAAAGCCCTGGGCCAGCTAAGCACAAAGCCCAGTGTACCACTAGCATGGGCGATGTACCATCGGCTCTCAATAACTTAAGCCCGATCCCGATCGGCACAAAAGCCCTGGGCCAGCCAGGCACAAAGCCCGGTATACCACTGACAAAGTGGCGTGCAAGTAGCCCCATGAAGCTCGAGTTTATCTTAACCTTCCGAATCCAAGGCTCCATAGGTTGCCGGAAGTCTGTATATCTTAACCCCGGGTTCGGTCCTAAGCGGCTATGTCGAGGTCACCCGAGAGCAAATTAGAGGTTGCACCTTGGTACAGACGAAGCCCCTAAGGGTCCCACATCGGCAGCCAAGGGACTTGGGATAAAAGTTGCAACTAGATGGAGACAAATTTCATTGAAGGAAAGAGTGTATTTCATTAACTCGAAGATGCTTACAAAATGCCAACCAAGTCGGACTTGCAAAAATAAAATGATAATACAACGTAGAGCTCACGGATCAGCAGGTGCGTGCTTGTCATCGGAAGAGCCCATCTCAGAGAGGCGATCCGGCTCGACTTCAAGGGCCCAGGGAAAATCCAGGTCTCGGGCAACCTTTTCCTTCGCACGCTGGAACCCTTGAAGATACGCTCCCGTCGAAGCTTCGGTTAGCTCATCCATGAAGCACTCGGACGCCCGAAATTCTTCAATGACCCTAGCAGTCCGGGCTTCAACGGCTGCCTCCACCTCAGCAGCTAGGGCTCCCCTCTCAGTGGCCAGAGCTGCCACCGCTATCTTCTCAGCCTCCAGGGCGAGATCCCTCTCCTCCTCAGCTTTCCTCGCCCTTTCCTTGGCCTCCATCGCTTCCTCCTTGGCTGCCCTTGCCTTATCTTCGGCCTCCCCTGCTTGACTCTTGACCGCCTGGATGGTCGCGGCCAACTCAGAAATGTGCGCCTAGCCGCGATGGCATTCTCAGTCTCCATGAGATGGCTGAGGGCCGCCCGCAAACAGTTGGACTCAGCCTCTGCCCGGCTCTCGGCCGCCCTTATCTCATCGGCCCGGGCGGTTCTAGCCGATTCCAAGGCCTTCTCGGCCGCTTCTGCTCAGGCGCGGGCCTCCTCGGCCTCTTTCTGGGCCTCCCACACGACGGCCTTTCCCCCGTGGATCACCTCCCGTGTAGTAGCCAGAGAATTCACAATCTGCATGTGGGCCCCATGTTAAAAAGAGAAAAGGGGAATAAAAGGGAATCTAAAAAGCAGAGAGCAGCGAGTCAACTTACCTTGACCAGGGCTGCATAGGATTCACGGAAGAATGTAGCCGCCTTCAAGTGGCTAAGTTCTTTCTGAACCTCGGGTACGAGGATTGACGAAATGAGTCGTTCCACCCAGCGCCCGTCATCCAGAACAGAGTCTCGAGATAGCCCCCGCCTAGCCCCCTCTCTCCGGTGGCTCTGACAGTTTCGGATTTGGAGCACGGAGGGCTGCTTGCCGGCGTCCGCTCCGGGGGTCGGTTTGCAGCCTCAGATGGTCCTTCGCCCCAATCCCTTGCTACCTCAGCGGGGGGATCCTCCGCTATGGCCGGTTCCTCCATGACGTCTCTACCGCCGTGGCCGGCTCCCCCGCTGTCGTCGGCTCCTCCGCGGCCGGCAACTCTGTCGCTACCCCCTCGGCCGCTGCTCTTTCAGGCGGGGTATCGGCCGTCAGGTCGATTTTCGGGACGACCGAAGGGTCTTGTGGTGCAGGTGGCTCGGGCACCCGCACTGTCGGGCGTTTCGGGGCCGGTGCTTGCCGCCCCTCACTTGGTCCCTCCTAGGCTTTCCTCTTGGCGACAGCCCTCATGAGTCGGCGAGCCGGGATCTTCATGGCTGCGCCGCAGCGGTCAAGGTCAGTAAAAAAAACTAGCAAACGAGAACAAGGGCAGGACTTTGGTTAAGTATAGGGAGATTCACCATGGTGGGAGATGAGACCCGCCGACTGGAGGTTTTCCTCTGTCAGCAGCAGGCTGTATCGAGGGATGTCGGTGGCCAACAGTTGCCCCAACGCCTCTCTATCTCCAGGGTGGACATTGGAATTCGCATTACCTCGGAGGTCGGGGTCTCCCCACCGGGCCCTGACTTGGTCGACATTGGCGAAGAAAAACCGAGATTTCCAGCCTTTGATGGAGGAAGGGAGAAGGAGTTTCAAAACTCGGCCGGGTCGGGGCTGAAATAGCCACCAACCCTTCTGGGAACGAAGGATATAGATGGAGCGAAAGAGAGAGACCTGAGGTGTAACTTGAAAATGGTGACAGAGGACAACGAAGGCACTAACGATCCTAAGGGAGTTTGGGACCAACTGTGAAGGGGTCAGGGAGTAAAAGTCGAGGAGGTTGACGAAAAAAGGGGGAAGGGGTAAACAGAGGCCCACTTTCAAGGAAACTTCGTAAATGGCCACTCGACCCGGTCGAGAGGAAACCACTCTATCGTCGGGGGTTGGAAGATAAAGCCCGACATCTCAAGGGACTTGATAACGAGCCTGGATGTTTGCTAAATCCTGGCCCGTCACCGTGGAGACGGCCCCTTCCGGGGATTCCGCCCCCACTCTTGAGGAGGTGCTAGCCCCCGCCTGGCGGCCCCCCGACGGAGCCCTACCGGTCGCCACTGGGCGCCTCCCTGCGGGAGCCTCCCCGGTGACCCACCGCTGAGCTAGGGGGACGCGATCCTCTGGGTCAGAGGACCACTCAGAGGAGAAGAAGGAGAAAGGGGGGGGGGGGGGGAAGGAGAAGCTTGAGGCCTCTCGGACGAAGAACGATTCTCCGAATCGTCCGCCGCGGACCAAGATTGGGAGCTCATTGCGAGAAGAAAAAACGGAGAAGCCTAGAAAGAATAAAGAGCTGACCTGAGAAGGAAGGTGACGTGCGCAGGCTCTCGGGTTGCAGGGGGAACCAGGAGGCAGAAAATCAGGAAAGCAGAGGGAGAAGATGATGATAGCAGGAACAGAATGGCCGCTTTCAACCCACCACCCTGGTTTTATTCAGTTTCGAATTGTCCCACCGCGTCTCGTCCACCACGTGGACTCCCGCAATAGGAGGGACTGCCTCGGAAACCGCTGAGCGCGAGATACAATTTGCTTCCAGCCAATGATGGGACGCCGCTGACGTCGCCATTATGATGGGTAATGATGTCGCAACTTTCCTCACAGACTCCGACGGATCAACCCAGCTTCGAGGATGATCGCCGCAAATCGGGTGGACAGTATTGGCCGCCTTTTCGCATCTCCATATCGCCCGCATAAAGTCATCGCAGCGCCCGTAGGCACGTGTCAGGAGACGATTCGCAAAGGGCGGGGATCAGCCACTTGGGGGGTAACACCCCTTTCGCCTTACTGGGGCGGGCCCACTCCGTCTCAGGGGTGAGGGGGCATCTGATATGGCTGATTCTGTGCCGTTAGGATGAACGGCAACAATGACGGCGATTGATGGAGGCTATCTTAACCCCCGAAACCCTTCTCGGTCTCGGGCCTCATGAACAGTGCCTGTCCTCGAGATCCGCTCTCTGCCCCAAGTCGCCGCACCCTCGAGACCCCTCTCAGTCTTGGGCCTCATGAACAGTGCCTGGCCTCGAGATCCACTCTCAGCCCCAAGTCGCAGCACCCCCGAGACCCCTCTCGTCTCGAGCCTTGTGAACAGCATCTCCACCCCCGAGACCCCTCCCGATCTCGGGCCTTATGAATAGTATCTCAACCCCCGATACCCCTCTTGGTCTCGAGCCTTATGAACAGTGCCTGGCCTCGAGATCCGCTCTCGACCCCAAGTCGCAGCCCCCCGAGACCCCTCTCGGTCTCGGGCCTCATGAACAGTGCCTGGCCTCGAGATTTGCTCTCGGCCCCAAGTTGCAGCCCCCCCGAGACCCCTCTCGGTCTCGGGCCTCATGAATAGTGCATGGCCTCGAGATCCGCTCTCGGCCCTAAGTCGCAGCACCCCCGAGACCCGTCTCGGTCTCGGGCCTTATGAACAGTATCTCAACCCCCGAGACCCCTCTCGGTCTCGAGCCTTATAAACAGTATCTCCACCCCCGAGACCCCTCTCTATCTCGGGCCTTGTGAACAGCATCTCCACCCCCGAGACCCCTCTCGGTCTCGGGCCTTATGAACAGTATCTCAACCCCCGAGACCCCTCTCGGTCTTGGGCCTCATGAACAGTGCCTGGCCACGAGATCCGCTCTCGGCCCTAAGTTGCAGCACCCCCGAGACCCCTCTCGGTCTCGGGTCTTATGAACAGTATCCCAACCCCCGAGACCCCTCTCGGTCTCGGGCCTTATGAACAGTATCTCAACCCTCAGCGCGTGATCCGGCCCACTCCGGGCCACGTGGCATGCCCACATAATCCGCCGTACATTTGTGGCGGGGTGTGACCATACCTCATAACAGCGTATGGTCCATTGTATGTATGTCACTGTGCGCGACCATACCCCGTCACGGTGTACTCACCACCACTTGCCCGCTACTGTGCGCGGTCATATCCGGCGGTGGCGCGCACCAGGCATAAGCCCAGATGCAAGACACCTATGAGGCCGTACTGGCCAGTGATCCAGGACGCCTCCAGCGCGTACAATGACGGTACGATCTATCATCGTCAGCCTCATATTTTGTCCGTTATGAAACTGGGCTCCTAGAAATCAGTGATCTTCGGAAATAGAAGGGGGATCTTCGAATAGGTATAAAAGCATATGCCCACGCTATAAGTAAGGATCCATGAATTCTGATTTTTTTAGCTTCTTCCTACTAGTTAAGCCCTGACTGTTTAGTATACCTCGGCTAAACAGTTCTCGTCTGATCCCAAGTGACTAACTTGAGCGTTGGAGGGTCCCCACCGGAGCATCCGGTCTCCGGGGACTTTTCTTGCAGGAGTCCAGTGAGAAGGACGTCCGTTTTCCCGACGCTTGAAGAAGATGACTTGGCGTCATCAAAAGGAATAGATAATCCTCATTTTCCATCCCCTCCTTTTTCTCTTCCTTCAAAATAAAGGCTTTTGTATTCTTTTCATTTCATTTCTTCTTTTTCTTTTATTAACCTTCATCCAAACAGACCTTGGAGAGAAAGAAAGAGAAGATAAAACCTATTCTTGATAAAACCCATTGTTCCATTCTTTAGTCCATCCTATCAACTCACTTCTCTCTTAATTTTTTAATTTCATGGCATTTACTCTCTCTCTCTATTTCTATTCCTATGTAAGGAAAAGGATAAAATTTCTCTCCCACTTTTCTCTTTCTCTCTTATATTTCCTTCCTTTTGTATCCTCTCATTCGCTTATTTTTCACTAGTTTAGTTCTCTTACCATCCGAATTTGGATGGCCTTTTTGTATTGCTTCAGATAAAATATGTCAACTGGTCTTTAAAATAGTATTACCTATATTAAGTAATCCTTGGTTAAAAATTCAAAATTTTAAAATTTTAGTAATTAATTAAAAAATAACAACATGCCATTGGTTGCATATCTATATAATTTTGAATTATTAGGCCTTGAAAGATCCTAATAAAATTATTAGTTTGAACTAAAGTGAGTATTTGTGAGGTAAATAGCGCTTTCTATATTAAATATTTTATTAAAATTGCTTTAAAGAAAGACATAATTGTAAATTTATCATGATCTCAAATTTTATTGCATGAGAAAAAATTTGTAGTTACACTGATTTTACAAAAAGAAATTTCTTCATATATCCGCTGTTTCATTAACATACACCATTAGATGAATGAGACGTGTGACCAATGTTTAGGAAATAATCACAACTTTCTAGCAACTCCTTGCAATATAAATATATTCTTTAAATCCAGCAAGCATCATATAATTTTCTTTAGTAATTAATTTGGAAAACCCAAATTTTCTTTCATATTTCCCCTCTACTTCATCCCATTAGAAAATAGCACCACTTCTGTGATGAGGTATACTGACACAAAATTATTTCGATGCATGGCATCTTTTTTATAATATCTTTATCTTACCAAGAGAGAGAAGCAGTCCGCGTAACAACTTGGGCTCCAAAAACAAAAAGATGAACATAAAGACCAAGGTAAAAGAATCGCATTTTCTCAGCCGAGCTCTGAACTCGATAACAACATTCCAAACTAGGAATCATCCCTGTCCGAGTTTCAATAATGCAGTTGACCAGGCTATTTGGAGTATACACGATGCTAATTTTATTACTTCAAATCCTTCTACCCTTTTGCACGGTCTGGTCACTAATAAAAATTATACCAGCAGAATGATCACGTCTGGTCACTAATAAAAAAACTTTCTTGACGCATTTTATTCGCGATGTCTTACTAAAACTTCAAAAATTTCTCCAAAAAAAAAAATGTATTTTTGCAATCAAATCTCGAGTAAACTTTCATCCATCTAAACAGATTTAAAGGATTTTAAAGATGGGCAAGGATGGGCAATGGACTATGACAATTTGAGAACCGTTATCAAATCCATTTAATAAGATCATGTTTGTTTGATTTTAAAGGACAATTGGATCAATTGAGAGGGTAGATTACTAGAATCGGCCCTTCCTCGAGTCACATTCTCGAGCCTTTATTAAACACAGAAAAAAAAAAAAAGCAAAGCAGTAACTCATTTGATGTTTTGACATTTGATTGTGATTATTAAAACTATATATATATATTAGGTTTATGATACATTGATTGTTTCAAATAGTTTTTGAATGTATTTTTTTTTTCTTTATAAACAAAATATCTTTAATAATTATAGAGGAGGTTTTACATTCTGGCCTTAAATCAACTCAAAACAATCCTATTAGAGTTTGTTTTAGATTGTGGCTTAAAACCAACTCAACCCAAACCATATTTACCGTGTTAGGATTATATCAGTATCTGAATGGTTTGTGCATCAATTAAATTTTTTTAAAAATTTTCTTTTGAAGCAATATATAAGATTTGAAACTTAGATCTTTTATAAGATAAATTTATAGGAATGAGATGCCAAACAAGTGTGCCAATCATAATCGTTGACCAAACGACCTTTCTTTTTGTTTGTCTTCGCTTTTTTTTTCACTTTAAATTTTAATAAATCTGATTCCTCTATTATTCAGAGTTTAATAAATATATTTAAACCCCTACGCTCATAATTCTGGTATCTCAAATAACGTTCACTTTGCGGATGGTGTGCTTGCTCACAAAACCTCAGGTTCGTTGATTTCGAAATTATGTGAGAAACAACCAAGCTCGATCCATATCCATCAGGCCGAAGATAAATAAAATAGTTTAAGCCAATACTTTCATCCCATGTGAAAGCACAGAAGTTGAAGCCATTGGATTAATTAAATTTAAATATATTCACAACTCTAGTATTCACCGTAAGACTATATTCACAACTCTAGTATTCATATTGTCCGTAAGACCACCAGAAAGAGTTCTAGACAGCTACTAACATGATGCAACATGCATCTGAAATAACAGAAGGGAGTTTTCTTTTTTTCAGAATATGAAGCAGTGGAGAACAATCACAACAGCATCCAAGTCAAATTTTAGGCCTTACTTCAAGGCCCTGGATGATAAGCCCCCTCTTCCAATGCAACTCTTCCACCTCCCTCAAACTCATTTCCACATCACCATCACCCCCGTCATCATTGTAAAACTCCCCCAACTCCGCCTCCAACCACCCATCATCCCTCAAGAACAGCCGGTGCTGCCTTTCTTCCTCTTCCTCCTCATATTCATCATCATCATCTTTCAAGCAGATGTTGAGCTCCGAGGTGTGAGCTCCTAGCTTCACTGATGCCAACTGGGGAGGGTATTCAAGGCCATAGGACTCGGGGGAAAATTTGAAGACAAGATAAGCAGCATAGGCTGTGATGTGGCTGGTGTAGTCACGTACAGCCACAAGGGCAATCTCGACAAAACCAAAGCATTATCGTGCCCTGGCGTCTTGAAGCCCGCCGAGTCGGTCCCGATCATTCCTGGTCGGCCCCGCTCGGCCCCGGCGTCTCCAAGCCCACCGAGTCGGCCCCGACCGTTCCTAGCCGGCCCTGCTCGGCCCCGGCGTCTCCAAGCCCGCCGAGTCGGCCCCGACCGTTCCTGGCCGGCCCCGCTCGGCCCCGGCGTCTCCAAGCCCGCCGAGTTGGCCCCGACCGTTCCTGGTCGGCCCCGCTCGGCCCCAGCGTCTCCAAGCCTGCCAAGTCGGCCCCAACCGTTCCTGGTCGGCCCTGCTCGGCCCCAGCGTCTCCAAGTCTGCCGAGCCCACCAAGCGGCCGCGGTCCCCTGACCACGGCCCCAGCAAATTCCCTTCCGAGCTGCATCATCAAGAGGAGCCCAGGCGGAAGTCCCGACTCCCATCTCCATTTCCTTCTTTCTCTTCTTCTTCTTCCTTCTCCGAGCCATCTCGGAGGGCTCCGACAATCAGCCGCCAGGCGGAGGAGCGCTTGGAGGAGTACAACAGGCGGCTAGATGAGCTCGCCAGAAAAATCAATCATCAACCAGAAGAAGAGTTTGACATCCGTCCTCCTTACACCCGTCGGATATTGGAGGAGCCAGTCTTCTCCAAGTTCCGCTTCCCCAGGTAGACCCGTACGATGGTACGACAGATCCTCTCAATCATCTTGAGAGCTACAAAGTAATGATGCAAGTCTAGGGCGCTTCAGATGCCCTTCTCTGTAAAGCCTTCCCCGTCACCCTGTGGAAGGCCGCTCGTGCATGGCACTCACGCCTGCCCCCTCACAGCATCGGCTCCTTCCGAGAGCTGGAGAAGGCCTTTCTGGAACATTTCGATGCCTGCCAGTGAATCCCAAGGGTAGCCGATAGTCTCTTCTCCATTCGTCAGAAAGAGGGAGAATCGCTGCGGGACTTTGTGTCTCGGTTCAAGGCTGCCGCCCTCAAGGTCTACCATCTCGACGACGCGGTGGCAACATTAGCGTTGAAGCGGGGACTCCACCCGTCCCGCTTCACCTTTTCTTTGGATAAGAAGCCCCTAAGCTCTTATTCCGACCTCCTTCTTCAAGCTCAAAAGTACATCCGTGCGGATGAAGCCGACTTCACCCACCGAGAATCTTCAAGAAGCTCCAGCCACAAGCCTGCTCGCCCTGAGCCAAGCGGGCCCCCTCGGCACCGACGAGCTGACCCACCTCGCTGATCTGACAACAGGCGCAGAAGCCATGTCCCCGACGAGAGCAAACTCACGCCTCTTCTCGCCCCTCGATCCCACATCCTGATGGAGATCAAGGGCGAGCCTTATCTCCAATGCCCTCCTCCCATGAAGAAAGGTCCTCCCCGCGACAAAAGCCGCTACTGCATATTCCACCGGGATTACGGCCACAACACTGATAGCTGCTACAGCTTGAAGCGGGCCATCGAGGAGCTCATCCAGCGGGGCTACCTTGGCATGTATGTTCAGAAGGCACCGCAGCCGCTGCCGGCCCTCATGGGGCCTCCACCTGTTTAGGCCCCGGTCGACAACGCCCCCACAGAGCGGATAGTCGGAATGGTGTCCTGGGGATCAACCTCCGCAGCCAAGCGGCCAAGAGGGGAGGAGGCATCGAATAATGAAATTCCTGGGGGGGATCTGCTGTCGTAGAAAATGTAAACAATGAAGGCATCGTCGTCTCTATGACGATCGCCAAACACCCTGTAAAAAGGATATTAGTTGATAGTGGCAGCTCAGCTGACATCCTTACCAACGATGCTTTTGTTCGGATGGGATTATCTTTGGACTCTCTTCAGCCTGTGGCGACCCCGTTAGTCGGGTTCACTGGGGACTCCGTAAGGGTTGAGGGTGAAATACCTTTGCCTGTGACAGCCGGAACGCCGCCATGCCAAAGCACAGTGATCATGAAATTCTTGGTCGTAAGGGTCCCCTTGGCGTACAATGCCATTCTCGGGCGTCCAGGTCTAAACCTTTTGGACGCAGTTATCTCCACCCGGTGGTTACTGGCGCAGTTCCCCACTAGCGCAGGAGTTGGGAAGATGCGCGGTGAGACCAGCCCAGTCTTACCCTGCTATCATATGGCGTCAAGTCCTCTGGAAGCTGAACCAACTTTAGAAGCATCTGATCCCAAAGACTCTAGCAAGGGAGGAGAACCAGCTGAGCACCTTCTAACCTTCCCTCTTAGGGATGACCCGACAAAGACCGTCCGTGTCGGCGGACTCCTACCCCCAGAAGACCGGGAACGCCTCTTGGCCTTTTTGTGGGATAATTCAGACATTTTCGCCTAATCGGCATCTGATATGCCCAGCATCCCCCGGAAGTGATCACCCACAAGCTCAACATTGATCCATGGCACCGTCCAATCCGCCAAAAGAAGAGAAGCTTTGCCCCTGATCGATAAAAGGCTATTGACGAGGAAGTCAAAAAACTACTCAGTGCCGGCCACATTCGGGAGGCGCACTACCCTAGTTGGTTGGCTAATGTGGTCAAGGTGCGTAAGGCAAACGGGAGCTGAAGGATTTGCATAGACTTCACTGACCTCAACAAGGCATGTCCGAAAGATAGCTTCCCCCTGCCAAGAATTGATCAGCTGATGGATTCCACCTCGGGGCACAAACTCCTCAGCTTCATGGATGCCTTCTCAGGATATAATCAGATAAGAATGGACCCCAGCGACGAAGAGCACACCTCCTTTGTGACAGAGAAAGGCATCTATTGCTACAAGGTGATGCCTTTCGGCCTTAAGAACGCGGGAGCAACCTACCAAAGGTTGATGAACAGAGTGTTCCAGGATCAGCTAGGCCGGAACATGGAAGTATATGTAGACGACATGCTGACAAAGAGCACCCGTGCCTCCGACCACGTCTCCAACCTAGAGGAGACCTTCAACAACCTCTGTCGCTTCCAAGTCAAGCTGAACCCCAAGAAGTGTGCTTTTGGGGTCACAGCAAGCAAGTTCCTGGGTTTCATGGTGACCCAGTGAGGGATCGAGGCAAACCCGGAGAAGATCAGCGCCATACTCGACATGAGGCCATCATCCAGCAAAAAGGAAGTGCAACGATTGACAGGGAGGATAGCGGCCCTAAGTCGTTTCCTCTCCAAATCGGCTGAGAGATGCTTACCTTTCTTCAAGGCCCTACGGAAAGTGAATAACTTCGAATGGACGGATGACTGCCAGAAGGCCTTCGACGGACTGAAGGCATTCTTGTCTTCTCCGCCACTTCTATCCAAGCCAAGAAATGGAGAAAATATTTTCCTCTACTTAGCTGCTTTGTCAGAAGCCGTTAGCTCGGTCCTGGTGCGTCTCGACGCCAATGGAACTCAGGGACCCATCTATTATGTGAGCAAGGTCCTTCATGACGCAGAAGTCAGATATTCCAAGACAGAGAAAGTTATCTTCACCCTGATAGTTTCCGTCCGATGCCTCCGTCCGTACTTTCAAGCTCATCCTATCGTGGTACTCACGGATCAGCCCCTTCGAGCCATTCTGGCTCGCCCGAACACTTCAGGCCGACTCGCCAAGTGGGCCATCAAGCTGGGAGAGTTCAACCTTTCCTTTCAGGCTCGGCCGGCTTTGAAGTCTCAAGTCTTAGCCGATTTCCTGGTCGAGTGCACTTGAGCGGAGGAAGATCCTAAAGAGGTTCCCATGGAGCGGCGCGAACTCGAGACGGGTGACGATGGAGAATCCTAGTTTCTCCATGTGGATGGCACATCAAATTCTCAAGGAAGCGGCACCGGCCTCATTCTTGCCGGGCCGGGCGGAGAGAGGACGGAATGCGTCCTGCGGTTCCTACTTGAAGCCACCAACAACCAAGCCGAGTACGAGGCCCTGCTGGCCAGGTTAAGGCTAGCCCGAGAGTTGGGAGTAAGGCGTCTCAGAGCCTTTACCGACTCGCAACTCGTCTCTGGACAAATCAATGGGGAGTACGAAGCGCGCGACCCCGTTATGACGCAATACTTGAGCAAGGTTCAGCTCCTAACTTCCCCGATGCCTTACTTCAATATCAGTTACATCCTCCGGAGCGAAAATGCCAAGGCCGACATCCTTTCTCGTTAGGCCACCTCCGCCGACGGCTTGGCAAGAGATGCTTATATTAAATATTTGGAAAGACCCAGCATAGAGGATAGCGAGAAAGTCCTCCCACTTACCCAAGAGCCTACATGGATGGACGCCTATGTCCGTTACCTCACTGATGGCACTCTCCCTGATGACCGCAACGAAGCCAGGCTACTCAAATGAAGAGCCTCCAAATTCATCCTCCTTGACGGGCGTCTATACAGAAGGTCATTCTCCTACCCCCTGCTCAAGTGCGTAGGGCCCGCCGACGCTGACTACATCCTCAGAGAGATCCACAAAGGCATCTGTGGAAATCATCTGGGGGGCATATCGTTAGCTCAAAAGGCTCTCCATCAAGGATACTTCTGGCTCACTATGAAGGAGGACGCAGCTAAATTAGTTTAGAAATGCGATGGTTGCCAGCGCCACGCACATATCCAGCATCAACCGTCCGCTCCGATGAATCCGCTCTCAGCCTCGTGGCCTTTCGCCCAGTGGGGAATGGATATTCTCGGGCCATTCTTCCCAGCTTTAGGGCAGCGGAGATTCTTTCTAGTCTCCATCGATTACTTCATAAAATGGGTTGAGATCGAAGCGTTGGCTAAGATCACCGAAAGCAAAGTCAAGGCCTTCTTCTAGAAGTCGATCATATGCCATTTTGGCCTGCCTCACACCCTCGTCACGGACAATGGCCGCCAATTCAACAACGAAGCATTCAAAGCCTTGTATGGTGAGCTGGGCATTCATCACAGATTCACTTCTGTCGGCCACCCTCAAACCAACGGAGAAGCTGAACTCATGAACCGCACCATCCTTAGAGGACTCAGAACCTAGCTAGACGGGTCCAAAGGTCGATGGGTGGAGGAGCTCCCCAGTGTGATCTGGGCCTACCACATGACCCCCAGAGCCCCAACGGACGAGACTCCTTTCAGTCTTGCCTTCGGATCCGAGGCCATCATCTCCGTCGAGATCGGCCTGCCCAGTCCACGTGTGGAGTCCTTCAACGAGGAAAACAACTCCGCGCTGATACGGGCTAATCTGGACTTCATTGATGAGGCACACGATCGGGCGAGGTTGCGCATGGCGACCTTTCATCAGCGAGCGGCCAAGTACTACAACGCTCGAGTTCGTCTCAAGGTTTTTCACCGCGAAGACTTGGTTTTGAGAAAAACTGAGGTTTCAAAGCCTACAGAGGGGGGCAAGCTATCCCCCAACTGGGAGGGTCCTTACCGCGTCGCCGAAACACTTCACCGGGGGGCATACAAACTAGAGGAGCTTGACGGAAAACCCATTCCACGTACCTGGAATGCGGATAACCTCCGCCAATATTATCAATGATGTATTCCCTGGAGCGTGAGTAATAAAGGAGGCCCCTTCTGACGCAACAGCCTGTTCTCCCTTGCATCCAAGGACCAAGTCTCTCAAAAGGAGCTCACCGGCATTACAGCTAACGGGACACTACTCGGCCCCGGCACGACGGTGCCCCCGAGTCGGTTAAGACCCTAACAGCTCCATACCCGGTCGAGTCACCCTTCAGGCGGCACACAAACCCCTGAAGTGGTTTAAAAGGAGCTCATCGGCATCGCGGCTAACGGGACAACACTCGGCCCCGGCACGATGGTGCCCCTGAGTCGGTTAAGACCCTAACAGCTCCATACCCGATCGAGTCACCCTTCAGGCGGCACACAAACCCCTGAAGTGGTTCAAAAGGAGCTCACCGGCATCGCGGCTAATGGGACACCACTCAGCCCCGCACGATGGTGCCCCTGAGTCGGTTAAGACCCTAACAGCTCCGTACCCGATTGAGTCACCCTTCAGGCGACACATAAACCCCTGAAGTGGTTCAAAAGGAGCTCACTGGCATCGCGGCTAACGGAACACCACTCGGCCCTGGCACGATGGTGCCCCCGAGTTGGTTAAGACCCTAAAAGCTCCGTACCCGGTTGAGTCACCCTTAAGGCGGCACACAAACCCCTGAAGTGGTTCAAAATGAGCTCACCGGCATCGCGGCTAACGGGACACCACTCAACCTCGGTACGGCGATGCCCGCGAGTCGGTTAAGACCCTAATAGCTCCGTACCCGGTCGAGTCGCCCTTCAGGCGGCACACAAATCCCTAAAGTGGTTCAAAAGGAGCTCACCGGCATCGTGGCTAACGGGACACCACTTGACCCCGGCACGATGGTGCCCCTGAGTCGATTAAGACCCTAACAGCTACGTACCCAATCGAGTCGCCCTTCAAGCAGCACACAAACCCCTGAAGTGGTTTAAAAGGAGCTCACTAGCATCGCGGCTAACGGGACACCACTCGGCCCCGGCACGACGGTGCCCCCAAGTCGGTTAACACCCTAGTAGCTCTGTACCCGATCGAATCACCCTTCAGGCAGCACACAAACCCCTGAAGTGGTTCAAAAGGAGCTCACTGGCATCGTGGCTAATGGGACACCACTCGGCCCCGGCACGGCGGTGCCTCCGGGTCGGTTAAGACCCTAACAGCTCCGTACCCGGTTAAGTCACCCTTCAGGCAGTACACATACACCTGAAGTGGTTCAAAGCGATCGTCGGCACCACACCCCCCGGCCCCGGCACGGTGGTGCCCTTCCTAATAGCTCTGTGTGCGTTCAAGTCGCCCCTCATACAAGACTCACGCCGTTGAGACAGTTCCAAAGGGCCCTGATTGACCTCCATGGACCTTGAACTAGACAGCACGGTCGTGGCCTTTCCTGGTCGGCCCTAACCGGTCCAGGCATTCTCAACACTGAACAAGTCGGTATAGACTTCCCATAGTCAACTCCACTTGCCCCTGGTGCCCTCACAATGGCTAAGTCAGTTCTGACCATCTCTGGTCAGCCTCGATGCTTCTTTGGCAAGGGCACTGGCCTCGTCAGCGCAGGCCACCGCACCGGCCTTCTCCAAAACCGCTTCCGCTGCCGCTTTCTCCGCGGCAGCGGCCCTCTCCCCTGCGGCCCGGGCCTCCTCCTCGGCGCTTTGGAGCCGTTTGGTCAGCTCCTCATTCTGCGCCACGGCAGCCTGCAACCTTTCTGAGGCCAACTCCATTTTGGCCTCGGCTGCAGCAGCCCGGCTCTCCATCTCCTTTAGGCGGCCGGCGAAACTCTCCTCGCGGGCCGCAGTCTCCTGGCGAAGTTAAGCAAGGCTGTCAGCGTGCGCCATGCTCTCCTTCCTATATTTGTCGACCCGTGCCAAGGCCTTCGCCAATGTATTTGAAGATTGGGCCAGCACCTCGCGAAGCCCAATTGCGCCGTTGGTTATCTGTAGCAGAGGAAACATGTTAGTTGCAAAGAGGGAAGCATTGAGAAAAGAAAGAAGATTCAAAAGTTACCTAGACGATGGAGACCATTACCATATCCAGGAGTGCGGAGTGACTCATTCCCCGCATCCTCTCTTCAAAATTGGTGGTTCGAACTCCCGATAGGAGGCGGGAGGCTTGTGCGGCATCCACCATTGTGTCGATGGTAGGGACTAGACGCGTCTGTCCCTCCTGCGGACCTTTCGCCTAGAGACGGCCCGGGCGCCAGGCCGGTTGGCGGGATGAGCTCCTCGGCTCATCCCTCTGCTTCTTAGTCGCCTCCGCCCCATCCTGGGCCTCCCTGGCGATCTGCTCCCCCTCACCGGCAGTTGGGGGAGCGCTCTCCCTCCCCGGCTCTGCAGCAGCCGGGGGGCAAACAGCGACGGTGACCTGCCCCACCTCGGGCACATTGGCGGCGGCAGAGGCTTCCTCCTCATCCAAAATCACCACCGGTGTTTCGGCGGTGGCCGGGATCTCCCCCTCTTCAATTCCGGCCCCTGCTGGCCTTTGGGCCATTCTTACAACAGGCTTCCTCTCAGCCGGCTCCTCCGCGGGCGTTGGGGCTGTGGGGGCTGCGACCGACCTGGCCGGCTCCCTCCTCCGGAGCTTCTTCGCCAGCCTGGACGACTCTTCGATCGCCTGCCTTTTCTGCCTCAGGACGGCCTTGAAATAACCGGCGGAGAACTTCATGGCTGCACAGGAAAAGATAATCAACATTAGCAGCGACACAATGCGAACAGAAAAAATAAAACAAAGGGATTCAGGCATCAAGCTCACCGGTCGCCGGGGCTAGCTCGGCTTCTACCAGGTTCTCCTCGAACAAGAGTTCCTTATGGCCGGGGATTTGGCAGTTGGTTAGTTGGGTGAATAGGTCCTTATCCCTATCCCTTACGGAGTCGTCGTCGTTGGAGCTAGTATCTGGCTCCCTCCAAACAGATCTCACCCCCTCAACATGGGCAAAAAGAAACCTAGACTTCCACTCTCTAATTTTGGACGGAAGGCCTAGGGGAAAGGCTCTACCCGGCCTGGCGGTAAAGGCCCACCAGGCCTCCTCACCTTGATGGCGGAGTTTGTAGAAGGCCCGAAACAGAGACAGCCCTGGACGGGCCCCCTCAAAGTGACAAAGAATGGCGAAAGCATAGATGATTCGAATCGAGTTCGGAGTCAGCTGTGCCGGCACTAATCTATATCTATCTAAGAGGTTAAGGAAAAAAGGATGGAAGGGAAGGCGCAGCTCACACCGAAAGAACTCCTCATAAAGAGCGACCCAACTTGGGTAGTCAGAGGTCACCCTATCTTCGGGCCCCGACGCGGACAGGCTAATGAAATCAGGGACCAGGAACTTAGCCCTAATGGCCTCTACGTCCTTAGAGGTCATGGTTGAGGCTACCCCCGATGGACCCGCTAGATCAGAACTCATCGCCGGAGGAAGCGCCGAACGGCGAGAAGATAAGGGGACGGCCCTGATGGGAGAGCCGGAGGTAGGCAAAGGTCCTGTCACCATTGATGGGTCGCGGATGACGACACCACCCACTGGTCGTGGCATTTGGCTACTAGCTATAGGGGGCTGATTTTCACTACCGGATTGAGAATACTCCTCTATAGGTCTCTTACCCTTTCTAATGGCGTTACGGTCCATAGGTGAAGAAAGGGATGGAACTAACCTGGGAGTTGGAAGGGCTCAGGTCACAGAAGAAGAACTCAAAGAAGAAGAAAGTAGAAAAAGCAATGGCAGCGTAAAGGTTTCCACAGGCTCTTGGAGGGCTTTTATAGCCCCCGTCTCCAGCTAACGCTGCCCGAGATCCTGCCACCTGACGCACGTCCATTGCGCTGCAGGCTGCCAGCCGGAAATCTCGCCTGCGCCCGAGACGTGCTGCCTCGTTTCCCTCCAAAAGACGTGATCCCTGACCAATCGAGGGCATAGAAAATAGAGCAGCAATGATGCCCTTTCCTTTTTCCACCACCCAATGAGCTCCTTCTCCGGAGCGTCCAGCGCCAACGTCAGCCCCACCTAACGCATGATTACGGAAGATCTTCGAAGAGACACTGCCTCGAAATAAAGCGCCAGCTCATCAACCCATTTAAAGCGTACTAAAAGAAGCAATCATTCATTTTGAATTTTCGCGCCCCTTTCGCCCAAAGGAAGGCAGGCGCATGATCCTTAGCGCTCAGGGACGGAGGGACATCTGATGTGACTGGTGTAGCCACGTGCAGCCACAAGGGCAAACTCGATAAAACCAAAGCATTATCGCGCCCCGACATCTCCAAGCCCACCGAGTCGGCCCCGACCATTCTTGGTCGACCCAGCTCGGCTCCGATGTCTCCAAGCCCGCCGAGTCGGCCCCGACCATTCCTGATCGGCCCCGCTCGGCCCCGGCGTCACCAAGCCCGCCGAGTCGGCCCCGACCATTCATGGCTGGCCCCGGCGTCTCCAAGCTCGCCGAGTCGGCCCCGACTGTTCCTAGCCGGCCCCGCTCGGCCCCAGCGTCTCCAAGCCTGCCGAGTCAGCCCCGACCATTCCTGGTCGGCCCCGCTCGGCCCCGGCGTCTCCAAGCCCGCTGAGTCGCCCCCAACCTTTCCTGGTCGGCCCCAGCATCTCCAAGCCCGCCGAGTCGGCCCTGACCATTCCTGGTCGGCCCCGCTCGGCCCCGGCATCTCCAAGCCCGTCGAGTCTGCCCTGACCATTCCTGGTCGGCCCCGCTCGGCCCCGGCGTCTCCAAGCCCACCGAGTCTGCCCCGACCATTCCTAGTCGGCCCCGCTCGGCCCCGGCATCTCCAAGCCCGCCGAGTCGGCCCCGACCATTCCTGGCCGGCCCCGCTCGGCCCCGGCGTCTCCAAGCCCGCTGAGTCGGCCCCGACGGTTCCTGGCCGGCCCCGCTCGGCCCCGGCGTCTCCAAGCCCACCGAGTCGGCCCCGACCATTCCTGGTTAGCCCCGCTCGGTCTCGGCGTCTCCAAGCCCGCCGAGTCGGCCCCGACCATTCTTGGTCGGCCCCGCTCGGCCCCAGCGTCTCCAAGCTCGCCGAGTCGGCCCCGACCATTCCTGGTCGGCCCCGCTCGGCCCCGGCGTCTCCAAGTCTGCCGAGTCGGCCTTGACCATTTCTGATCGGCCCCGCTCAGCCCCGGCATCTCCAAGTCTGCCGAGCCAGCCCCGACCATTCCTGATCGGCCCCATCTCGGCACATCCTGGTCGGCAAGGTTTGTCCCGACCATCCCAGGTCGACCCAACTCGGACTCGGCTCTCCCGGGAGAGTCGAGGCATCCCAGTTTCCTCCAAAACAGCCTCAGTACGGCCCTGGTAGTCCAGGGCATCACCTCTCTGACCCGCGCTACCTGACAACGCCAGATTCAACCACCCACTGGTCGCGGTGTTGATGGGACTGAACCCAACTACCCAGCACCCCGCTGACTGACGGGACTTAGCCCACCAACCATCATTTTCTCCCTCTCCGATGGGATAGAACCCACCAACCAGCTCAGATTTACATAACTCCGAAGAACCCGCAGACATTCCTTCTTCACGGAATCCCACGTGATCATGTCAACCCCTATAAAAAGGTGAATCCACTCACTAAACTGGTATGCGCAATAATCCCAAAAAAATCACTGTCTCAGTACTCAAAGAGGAATCCCTCCTCTCTGAGAACACCTTTTCATATTAAAAGGGCTCATTCAAGCTCCTCTTCAGCTGTGACCTCAATTACTAACTTGAGCGTCGGAGGGTCCCACCAGAGAATCCTTTCCGATCCTTGGACTTCTTTGCACGCAATCTGATGAAGCGAAGGTTCGAGAATCAATTCGTTCCCGACGTTCAGGATTGATGATTGGGTGTCATCAGGCTGTTTTAGGAGAGAGAAGTCGACAGTCAATCTTGCCACTTATATCCAACCAACAGACATCCAGAAGCTCAGCCACTTCTGCGAACCTGATTCCAAGAAAAGCAATATTACACGTTGAAGACAATCATGTAGTAGTACTCAAAGCAATTTAAACATCAACCCAAATTATATTTAGGAAAAAAATAGGCTAAAGAAAAGCAGCATCAGAAATTCAAGTTATAAAGGAAGTTGTTGCTTGTTCAAGGCATCTATGGGAGAAAAAAAGAGAGGTTGTAGACAAACCATGACCAGAATTGTTAAAGTTTTAAATTGCTGGCAAAAACTCATTGACCTGAAGCTCGGTCTAATTGGGTTAACTTAAGCCCATATTTCAAATGTGTAAATCCTAATCCATGGATCAGTTAACTCATGAAGTCACTTCAGCAGCTTGGTCAGTTCCACCCAAAGCTTGACTTAAAAGAGTCAAGCTGCGGTTTGGTTACATTCAACTACAAAATAATTCCAAATTAATAATATGAGCCATTGATCTCCACGACCTGAAGTAATTCCAAATTATTACTAGATATATTTAGAAAGGAGAGAAGGGAAAGAGAGTAATTTATGTTCCTCTTATTTGGATTAAAAAAAAGAAAAAGGTTCATAAAATTATGTTTTATCATACGAAAAATCTAAATCAAACTATAAGGATAAAAATTATAAACACATTTTCCTCCTTCCTCTTTATTCATAAATTTGAGAGTAAAAAAAATGTTTTAAGAGAATCAAAGGTGATATGGCTGATCCTGCGCCGTTAGGATGAACGGCAACAATGACGGCGATTGACGGAGGCTATCTCAACCCCCGAGACCCCTCTCATTCTCGGGCCTCATGAACAGTGCCTGGCCTCAAGATCCGCTCTCGGCCCCAAGTCGCAGCACCCCCGAGACCACTCTCGGTCTTGGGCCTCATGAACAGTGCCTGGCCTCAAGATCCGCTCTCGGCCCCAAGTCGCAGCACTCCCGAGACCCCTCTCGGTCTCGGGCCTTGTGAACAGCATCTCCACCCCCGAGACCCCTCTCAGTCTCGGGCCTTGTGAACAGCATCTCCACCCCCGAGACCCCTCTCGGTCTCGAGCCTTATGAACAGCATCTCACCCCCGAGACCCCTCTCGGTCTCGGGCCTTATGAACAGTATCTCAACCCCCGAGACCCCTCTCGGTCTCGGGCCTTATGAACAGCATCTCAACCCCCGAGACCCCTCTCGGTCTCGGGCCTTATGAACAGTATCTCAACCCTCGAGACCCCTCTCGGTCTCGGGCCTCATGAACAGTGCCTGGCCTTGAGATCCGCTCTCGGCCCCAAGTCGTAGCCCCCCCCCCCCCCCCCCCGAGACCCCTCTCGGTCTTGGGCCTCATGAACAGTGCCTGGCCTCGAGATCCGCTCTCGGCCCCAAGTCGCAGCACCCCTGAGACCCCTCTCGGTCTCGGGCCTTATGAACAGTATCTCAACCCCCGAGACCCCTCTCGGTCTCGGACCTTATGAACAGTATCTCCACCCCCAAGACCCCTCTCTGTCTCGGGCCTTGTGAACAGCATCTCCACCCCCGAGACCCCTCTCGGTCTCGGGCCTTATGAACAGTATCTCAACCCTCGAGACCCCTCTCGGTCTCGGGCCTCATGAACAGTGCCTGGCCTCGAGATCCGCTCTCAGCCCCAAGTCACAGCACCCCCGAGACCCCTCTCGATCTCTGGTCTTATGAACAGTATCCCAACCCCATAGAACCCTCTTGGTCTTGGGCCTTATGAACAATATCTCAACCCTCAGCGCGTGATCCGGCCCGCTCCGGGCCACCTGGCATGCCCACATAATCCGCCACACATTTGTGGCGGGGTGTGACCATACTTCATAATGGCGTATGGTCCATTGTATGTCTGTCACTATGCGCGACCATACCCCATCACGGTGTACTGACCACCACCTGCCTGCTACTGTGCGCACCAGGCATAAGCCCAGATGCAAGACACATGTGAGCCCGTTCTAGCCAGTGATCCGGGACGCCTCCAGCGCGTACGATGATGGTACGATCTATCATCGTCAGCCTCATATTTTGTCCGTTATGGAACTGGGCTCCAAGAAATCAGTGATCTTCGGGAATAGAAGGGGGATCTTCGAACAGGTATAAAAGAATACGCCCACGCTGTAAGTAAGGATCCATGAATGCTGGTTTTGGCTGTTTAGTATCCCTCGGCTAAACAGTTCTCGTCTGATCCCAAGTGACTAACTTGAGCGTCGGAGGGTCCCCACCGGAGCATCTGATCTCCGGGGACTTTTCTTGCAGGAGTCCGGTGAGGAGGATGTCCGTTTCCCCGGCGCTTGAAGAAGGTGACTTGGCGTCATCAGATTGGCGCGCTAGGAAGGGGGAAGAAAAGAGAAAGACATCGAACCAGCTGTCTGCAATCACTCTCTCCCCAGGCTCTTGGAGCCATGGTGACAACCTGTGCGAATGGGGTCTCTGTCAGTTGCACTGGAGGGCAGCGCCTGGGAGCTGACCCGCTAGCGGATCCCCTCCCAGCTCTCCCGGCTAGCATCCCGGCACCGCCGCCTCCCCAGGAGGCTGGACCTTCCGCTCCCTCGGTCGACGTCCTTGCACCTCCTCCACAGCAGTTCCAGGAAGATCGGTTCGCCGCTCTAGCCACGCAAGTCCAATCTTTGGCGGTGGTGGTTCAAGGCCTGCAATACCAGCAGGCGGCCCCGTGGCAGCCGGAGCCATGCCCATCGGTTCCAGGGATGGTGCAACCTAGCCAGCATTCTTTCCGAAGAAGATCACCAGTACCGGGGGCTCGCCACCGCCAGGCTTCGCCCAAACCTCACCATCGGGGAACCTCAAAGAGACCCTAATCACCCTCTTATCATGCCAGTGTTTCTCCCAAGCGGCGACATGGGAGGAAGGTGGAGCGCCCTCGCAGACATCGCCGTCACCATTCCCCATCCTCAGAATCCTCAGGGGAAGGGCCTTTCGATGGCAGGATAGCCCGTCGGGCCGAGCGTCGACTCGATGAGTATAACCAGCGGCTGGAAGAACTCAGCTGCCGGATCACCCACCTGCTAGAGACGGACTACGACAGCCGGCCTCTGCTGTCCCGCCGTATCATAGAAGAGCCCATCTCTGCTCGGTTCCACCTCCCCCAGCTGGATCTTTATGACGGGACCTCGGACCCTCTAGACCACTTGGAAAGTTACAAAGTTCTCATGCAGGTCCAGGGGGCCACCGATTCGCTCATGTGCATTTCCTTCCCTGCCACCCTGAAAAAGGCTGCCCGAGCTTGGTACTCTCGCCTGCCGTTACGGAGCATTGATTCCTTCCACCAGCTGGAAAGAGCCTTCTTGGCCCATTTTGACACCTGTCGGAAGATTCCAAGAGTGGCTGACAGCCTCTTCACCGTCCAACAGAAGAGCGGCGAGTCCTTGCGGGATTACGTTGCACGGTTCAAGGAGGCAGCCTTGGAAGTCTACAATCTAGAAGATTCAGTGGCCACTTTGGCCTTGAAGCGAGGACTCCATCCGTCCCGCTTCACGTACTCCCTGACAAGAAGCCACCTGGTTCTTACGCCAAACTTTTGACCTGGGCCCAGAAGTATATTCGCGCCGACGAGACTGATTCCTCTCGGCGCGAGGCAAGCGGGAGTATCCTTAAGAAGCCGGCCCACCCCGAGCCTGCTGAAGTTCGACCTCGGAAGCCTAAACCTCCCCGCCGACCAGACAATCATCCTTGAGCTCCTGTGCAGAGAGATGGACCCTACACTCCACTGCTCGCCCCTATATCGCACATCTTGCTCGAGATTGAGGGTGAGTCCTATCTTCAACGCCTACCTCCGATGAACCCGAAGATCCCCCGCAACAAGAACCTCTACTGCCGCTACCATCGGGACCACGGCCACGACACCAACGACTATCGCCAACTGAAGAAGGCGATAGAGGATCTCATCTAGCGTGCCATCTGGGGAAGTTCGTTCGAAGGAACAACCCGGATGCTCCAGGCCCGTCAGCGCCTCCATTGCCAACAGTCGACAATGCTCCAACAGAGAAGACGGTGGTTATGATTTCCTGGGGGGTAGGTGGCCCGCCAAAGAGGCCGAGAGGGGAGGGGGAGTTAGATCCTGTAATTCCTTTCTTTACTTAGAGGGGGTGGTAAACAAAAATGATGACAACGTCGTTGTGTCCATGATGATCGCTAAGCATCCTGTAAAAAGAATTCTGGTTGATAGTGGGAGCTACGTGGATGTTTTGAACTATGATGCTTTCGTTTGCATGAACCTGTCGCCCGACCTGCTTCGGCCCGTCGCCACACCTCTGATGGGATTCACTGGAGACTCCATAAGAGACAAGGGGGAAGTCACTCTCCCTATTACGGCTGGCATGGTCCCGTGTCAAAGCATGGTCTTCATGAACTTCTTGGTGGTCCGAGTGCCCCTCGCTTATAATGCGATCCTTGGGAGGCCCGGGCTCAACCTTCTGGACGCTGTCATATCCACTAAGAGGCTCCTCGTGAGGTTTCCTACCAGCGAGGGGGTCGAGGAAATGCGAGGAGAGCAGAACCTACCTTCACTTTGCTACCACATGGCCCCTAGTCCGCAAAGGGTGGCAACTGCACCAGCACCAGAGACCCTGGATCCCCGAGACCTGGAGAGAAGAGGGGAGCTGGCTGAACGCCTGCTCTTTTTCCCTCTCGGGGAGGACCCATTGAAGACAATCCTGATTGGAGCCCTACTCCCGGAAGAGGCCCGTGACCGGCTCCTCACTTTCTTACGGGCCAACGCAGATGTCTTCGCCTGGTCGGCGTCTGACATGCTAGGCATTCCGGAGGAGGTGATTACTCACCGACTCAACATTAAGCCGGAGTGCCGACCCATCCGGCAAAAGAAGAGAAGTTTTGCCCTTGATAGATAGAAGGCTGTGGATGAGGAAGTGCGAAAGCTACTGGCAGCTGGTCATATCCGTGAGGTGCACTACCCTGATTGGCTGGCGAATGTCATAATGGTTCGCAAGGCCAGTGGAAGCTGGATGATGTGCGTGGACTTCATTGATCTCAATAAGGCATGCCCCAAGGACAGCTTCCCGTTGCCCCGGATCGACCAGTTGGTAGATGCTACGTCCAGGTATGAAACTCTTAGCTTCATGGACGCGTTCTCGGGGTACAACCAGATCAGGATGAACCCAGTCGATGAAGAAGCCACCTCTTTTGTTACAGAAAAAGGGATTTACTGCTACAAGGTAATGCCATTTGGGCTGAAGAATGCTGGAGCCACCTATCAAAGGTTGATGAATAAGGTCTTTAAGGACCAGATCGGGCGTAACATGGAGGTGTACGTGGACGATATGCTGACCAAGAGTACCAATAGTGCCGACCACGTCGTTGATCTCACGGAAACTTTCAACAATCTGCGTCGGTACCGGATGAGGTTGAACCCCCGCAAGTGTGCCTTCGGGGTGGCGACAGGCAAGTTTTTGGGCTTTATGGTAACCCAGCGAGGGATTGAAGCCAACCCCGACAAAATCCGGGCGATATTGGATATGAGGCCCCTAGCCAATAAGAAGGAGGTGCAACGCCTGACCGGAAGGGTGGCGACCTTGAGTCGCTTCGTGTCAAGATCGGCGGAAAGGTGCCTGCCTTTCTTTAAGGCGCTGCGCAAGGTCAATGGCTTCGAGTGGACAAAGGATTGTCAGGATGCCTTCGAAGAGTTGAAGCAATTTTTATCCACTCCCTCGCTATTGTCCAAGCCGAGGAGCGGGGAGGAGCTCTTCCTGTACCTCGCGGCCTCTCCAGAAGCAGTCAGTTCCGTACTTGTGCGCATGGATGCCGACGGAGTGCAGAGGCCGATCTACTACACCAGCAAGGTACTTCATGATGCCGAGACCAGACACTCTAGAACCGAGAAGATCATTTTTGCTCTGGTGGTCTCTGCCCAACGCTTCTGGCCCTACTTCCAGGCTCATCCCATCGTGGTGCTTACGGACCAACCTCTTCGGACCATCTTGTCCCGTCCTGACACCTCCGATCAGTTGGCCAAATGGTCCATCAAACTGAGTGAGTTCGACCTATCTATTCGGCCAAGGTTGGCCATGAAGTTTCAGGTGTTAGCTGATTTCTTGGTCGAATGTTCTTGGACCGAAAAGTGTTTGGAGGAGTCACGTCTGGAGGAGTGTGTGGACCCCTCCTCAGCCGAGGAGGCAGAAAAAGAAGACTGGATCCTGCATGTGGATGGAGCAGCAAATTCTCAGTGAAGCGGAGCCGGACTTATCCTTGCGAGCCCCGAGGGGGAGGTGGTGGAGTATGCCCTTCAATTTCAGTTCTCGGCAACTAATAACCAGGCGGAGTATGAAGCCCTGCTGGCGGGAATAAGGTTGGCTAAGGAGCTCGGTGCAGGGCGTCTAAGGGCCTTCACGTATTCTCAACTTATTTCTGGGCAGGTCGCTGGGGAGTACGAGGCCAGAGACCCGACCATGTCCCATTATCTGAGCAAGGTGCAGTTCTAAGCCTCTCGGTTCTCTTACTTCCGTGTCAGCTACATTTTTCGAGCGGAGAACGCCAGGGCCGACGCGTTACCCCATTTGGCTACCTCAACCGACGAGACACTAGGAAGAACATATGTGGAACACTTGTAGACCCCGAGCATCGAAGTTGCGGATGAAGCGCTGCCAGTCGAGCAAGGGCCCTCCTGGACGGACGCCTATGTCCGATATTTGACCGACGACATTCTCCCAGAAGACCTCGCTGAGGCCAAGCTACTCAGGCGGCGGGCCCCGAAGTTCCTGGTGATGGACGGGAAGCTTTATCGGAGGTCATTCTCTTACTCGTCCTTAAGTGTGTCGGGCTAGTCGAAGCAGACTACATCCTATGGGAAATCCATGAGGGCATCTACGGGAGTCACCTGGGGGGCAGAGCCCTAGCTTACAAGGCCTTGCGGCAGGGGTACTATTGGCTGACCATGAAGGAAGATGCGGCCGAGCTTGTTAAGAAGTGTGATAGCTGTCAGCACCACGCCAACATTCAACGACAGCCGACGTCTCAGCTAAACCCCCTGGCGGTGCCTTGGCCCTTCGCCCAGTGGGGTATGGACATTTTGGGACCATTCCCCCCAGCTTTCGGACAGCGCAAGTTCCTCTTAGTTGCCGTATATCACTTCACCAAGTGGATTGAGGCCGAGGCCCTTGCCAAGATCACCGAGAACAAGGTGAGATCCTTCTTTTGGAAGTCTATCATATGCCGGTTCGGACTACCACATACTCTGGTCACCGACAATGGCCGGCAGTTTGACAATGTGCCCTTCCGAAAATTTTGCTCCAAGTTAGGAATCCGTCAGAGATTCACTTCCATCGGGCACCCTCAGACCAACGGAGCGGCCGAGGTAACTAATCGCATCATCCTCCAAGGACTGAGAACCCAGCTGGATGATTGCAAAGGACGGTGGGTGGAGCTCCACAATGTGCTATGGGCCTACCACACAACGCCACGAGCCCCCACCGGAGAGACCCCATTCAGCCTGGTCTTCGGGTCTGAAGCTATCATCCTGGTGGAGATTGGCTCGCCAAGCCCTCGGGTGGAGTCGTACAATGAGGAAGATAATCCAGACCGGCTGCGAGCCAACCTCGATATGGTGGAGGAGGTGCGAGATCGAGCACGACTTCGGATGGCGGTCTACCGGCAATGATCCGCCAAATATTACAACGCCCGTGTGCACCCTAGGACCTTTTTGCCGGGAGATCTGATCCTTCGGTGAGCTGAAGTATCAAAGCCGACTGAGGGGGGCAAGCTAGCCCCGAACTGGGAAGGGCCCTATCGGATCACCAAAACGCTCCGTCATGAGGCATACAGGATTGAAGAGCTGGATGGAAGGCCGCTCCTCCAGACGTGGAACGCTGACAACCTTCGTCGGTACTATCAGTAATGCATTTCTTTCTTACATAAAGTGTTATGCCTGTATCCTTTTGGGTTTTCATCCCTCATTTCATATTAATAAACTTGGGTTCTAGTGTCTCAGTTTTGCAACTTAAGCCCGACCCCGATTGGCACAAAAGCCCTGGGCCAGCCAGGCACAAAGCCCAGTGTACCACTAGCAGAGCGATGTACCATCGGCTCTCAGCAACTTAAGCCCAACCCGGTCGGCACAAAAGCCCTGGGCCATCCAGGCATAAAGCCCAGTGTACCACTGGCAGAGCGATGTGCCATCGGCTCTCAGCAACTTAAGCTCGACCCCGGTCGACACAAAAGCCCTGGTCCAGCCAGGCACAAAGCCCAGTGTACCACTAGCAGAGCAATGTACCATCGGCTCTCAGCAACTTAAGCCCGACCCTGGTCGGCACAAAAGCCCTGGGCCATCCAGGCACAAAGCCCAGTGTACCACTGGCAGAGCAATGTACCATCGGCTCTCAGCAACTTAAGCCCGACCCTAGTTGGCACAAAGCCCAGTGTACCACTAGCAGAGCGATGTGCCATCGGCTCTCAGCAACTTAAGCTCGATCCTGGTCGGCACAAAAGCCCTGGGCCATCCAGGCACAAAGCCCAGTGTACCACTGGCAGAGCGATGTACCATTGGCTCTCAGCAACTTAAGCCCGACCCCGTTCGGCACAAAAGCCCTGGGCCAGCCAGGCACAAAGCCCAGTGTACCACTGGCAAAGCGATGTACCATCGGCTCTCAGCAACTTAAGCCCGACCCTGGTCGGCACAAAAGCCCCGGGCCATCCAGGCACAAAGCCCAGTGTACCACTGGCAGAGCGATGTACCATCGGCTCTCAACAACTTAAGCCCAACCCCGATCGGCACAAAAGCCCTGGGCCAGCCAGGCACAAAGCCCAGTGTACCACTGGCAAGGGGATGTACCATCGGCTCTCAACAACTTAAGCCCGATCCCGATCGGTACAAAAGCCCTGGGCCAACCAGGCACAAAGCCCGGTATACCACTAACAAAGTGGCATGCAAGTAGCCCCATGAAGCTCGAGTTTATCTTAACCTTCCGAATCCAAGGCTCCATAGGTTGCCGGAAGTCTGTATATATTAACCCCGGGTTCGGTCCTAAGCAGCTATGTCGAGGTCACCCAAGAGCAAATTAGAGGTTGCACCTTGGTACCGACGAAGCCCCTAAGGGTCCCACATCGGCAGCTAAGGGACTTGGGATAAAAGTTGCAACTAGATGGAGACAAATTTCGTTGAAGGAAAGAGTGTATTTCATTAACTCAAAGATGCTTACAAAATGCCAACCAAGTCGGACTTGCAAAAATAAAATGATAATACAACGTAGAGCTCACGGATCAGCAGGTGCGTGCTTATCATCGGAAGAGCCCATCTCAGAGAGGCGATCCGGCTCGACTTCAAGGGCCCGGGGAAAATCCAGGTCTCGGGCAATCTTTTCCTTCGCACGCTGGAACCCTTGAAGATACGCTCCCGTCGAAGCTTCGGTTAGCTCATCCATTAAGCACTCGGACGCCTGAAATTCTTCAATGACCCTAGCAGTCCGGGCTTCAACGGCTGCCTCCACCTCAGCAGCTAGGGCTCCCCTCTCGGTGGCCAGAGCTGCCACCGCTATCTTCTCAGCCTCCAGGGCGAGATCCCTCTCCTCCTCAGCTTTCCTCGCCCTTTCCTTGGCCTCCGTCGCCTCCTCCTTGGCTGCCCTTGCCTTATCTTCGGCCTCCCCTGCTTGACTCTCGACCGCCTGGATGGTCGCGGCCAACTCAGAAATGTGCGCCTGGCCGCGATGGCATTCTCAGTCTCCATGAGCTGGCTGAGGGCCGCCCGCAAACAGTTGGACTCAGCCTCTGCCCGGCTCTCGGCCGCCCTTATCTCGTCGGCCCAGGCAGTTCTAGCCGATTCCAAGGCCTTCTCGGCCGCTTCTGCTCGGGCGCAGGCCTCCTCGGCCTCTTTCTGGGCCTCCCACATGACGGCCTTTCCCCCGTGGATCACCTCCCGTGTAGCAGCCAGAGAATTCGCAATCTGCATGTGGGCCCCGTGTTAAAAAGAGAAAAGGGGAATAAAAGGGAATCTAAAAAGCAGAGAGCAGCGAGTCAACTTACCTTGACCAGGGCTGCATAGGATTCACGGAAGAATGTAGCCACCTTCAAGTGGCTAAGTTCTTCCTGAACCTCGAATACGAGGATTGACGAAATGAGCGTTCCACCCAGCACCCGTCATCCAGAATATAGTCCCGAGACAGCCCCCGCCTAGCCCCCTCTCTTCGGTGGCTCCGACGGTTTCGAATTCGGCGCACGGAGGGCTGCTTGCCGGCGTCCGCTCCGGGGGTCGGTTTGCAGCCTCAGATGGTCCTTCGCCCCAATCCCTTTCTACCTCAGCGGGGGGCTCCTCCGCTATGGTCGGTTCCTCCATGACCGTCTCTACCGCCGTGGCCGGCTCCCCCGCTGTCGCCGGCTCCTCCGCGGCCAGCACCTCTGTCGCTACCCCCTCGGCCGCTGCTCTTTCAGGCGGGGTGTCGGCCGTCAGGTCGATTTTCAGGATGGTCGAAGGGTCTTGTGGTGCAGGTGGCTCGGGCACCCGCACTGTCGGGCATTTCGGGGCCAGTGCTTGCCGCCCCTCACTTGGTCCCTCCTGGGCTTTCCTCTTGGCGACAGCCCTCATGAGTCGGCGAGCCGGGATCTTCATGGTTGCGCCGCAGCGGTCAAGGTCAGTAAAAAAAAACTAGCAAACGAGAACAAGGGAAGGACTTTGGTTAAGTATAGGGAGACTCACCATGGTGGGAGATGAGACAATTCAACTAGAGGTTTTCCTCTGTCAGCAGCAGGCTGTACCGAGGGATGTCGGTGGCCAACAGTTGACCCAACGCCTCTCTGTCTCCAGGGTGGACATTGGAATTCGCATTACCTCGGAGGTCGGGGTCTCCCCACCGGGCCCTGACTTGGTCGACATTGGCGAAGAAAAACCAGATTTTCAGCCTTTGATGGAGGAAGGGAGAAGGAGTTTCAAAACTCGGCCGGGTTAGGGCTGAAATAGCCACCATCCCTTCTGGGACCGAAGGATATAGATGGAGCGAAAGAGAGAGACCTGAGGTGTAACTTGAAAATGGTGACAGAGGACAACGAAGGCACTAACGACCCTAAGGGAGTTTGGGACCAACTGTGAAGGGTCAGGGAGTAATAGTCGAGGAGGTTGACGAAAAAAGGAGAAAGGGGTAAACGGAGGCCACTTTCAAGGAAACTTCGTAAATGGCCACTCGACCCGGTCGAGAGGAAATCACTCTATCGTCGGGGGTTGGAAGATAAAGCCCGACATCTCGAGGGACTTGGTAACGAGCCCGGATGTTTGCTAAATCCTGGCCCGTCACCGTGGAGACGGCCCCTTCCGGGGATTCCGCCCCCACTCTTGAGGAGGTGCTAGCCCCCGCCTGGCGGCCCCCCGACGGAGCCCTACCGGCCGCCATTGGGCGCCTCCCTGCGGGAGCCTCCCCGGCGACCCACCGCTGAGCTAGGGGGACATGATCCTCCGGGTCAGAGGGCCACTCGAGAGGAGGAGAAGGAGAAGGGGGGGGGGAAGGAGAAGCTTGAGGCCTCTCGGACGAAGAACGATTCTCCGAATCGTCAGCCGCGGACCAAGATTGGGAGCTCATTGCGAGAAGAAAAAATGGAGAAGCCTAGAAAGAACAAAGAGCTGACCTGGGAAGGAAGGTGACGTGCGCAGGCTCTCGGGTTGCAGGGGAAACCAGGAGGCAGAAAATCAGGAAAGCAAAGGGAGAAGACGATGATAGCAGGAACAGAATGGCCGCTTTCAACCCACCACCCGGGTTTTATTCAGTTTCGAATTGTCCCGCCGCGTCTCGTCCACCACGTGGACTCCCACAATAGGAGGGACCGCCTCGGAAACCGCTGAGCGCGAGATACAATTTGCTTCCGGCCAATGATGGGACGCCGCTGACGTCGCCATTATGATGGGTAATGATGGCGCGACTTTCCTCACAGACTCCGATGGATCAACCCAGCTTCGAGGACGATCGCGGCAAATCGGATGGACAGTATTGGCCGCCTTTTCGCATCTCTATATCGCCCGCATAAAGTCATCGCAGCGCCCGCAGGCACGTGTCAGGAGACGATTCGCAAAGGACGAGGATCAGCCACTTGGGGGGTAACACCCCTTTCGCCTTACTGAGACGGGCCCACTCCATCTCAGGGGTGAAGGGGCATCTGATATGGCTGATTCTGCGCCGTTAGGATGAACGGCAACAATGACGGCGATTGACGGAGGCTATCTCAACCCCCGAGACCCCTCTCGGTCTCGGGCCTCATGAACAGTGCCTAGCTCGAGATCCGCTCTCGGCCCCAAGTCGCCGCACCCCGAGACCCCTCTCGGTCTCGGGCCTCATGAACAGTGCCTCGCCTCGAGATCCGCTCTCGGCCCCAAGTCGCAGCACCCCCGAGACCCCTCTCGGTCTCGGGCCTTGTGAACAGCATCTCCACCCCCGAGACCCCTCTCGGTCTCGGGCCTTGTGAACAGCATCTCCACCCCCGAGACCCCTCTCGGTCTCGGGCCTTATGAACAATATCTCAACCCCCGAGACCCCTCTCGGTCTCGGGCCTCATGAACAGTGCCTGGCCTCGAGATCCGCTCTCGGCCCCAAGTCGCAGCCCCCCGAGACCCCTCTCGGTCTTGGGCCTCATGAACAGTGCCTGGCCTCGAGATCTGCGCTCGGCCCCAAGTCGCAGCACCCCGAGACCCCTCTCGGTCTCGGGCCTTATGAACAGTATCTCCACCCCCGAGACCCCTCTCGGTCTCGGGCCTTATGAACAGTATCTTCACCCCCGAGACCCCTCTCTGTCTCGGGCCTTGTGAACAGCATCTCCACCCCCGAGACCCCTCTCGGTCTCGGGCCTCATGAACAGTGCCTGGCCTCATGATCCGCTCTCGGCCCTAAGTTGCAGCACCCTCGAGACCCCTCTCGGTCTCGGGTCTTATGAACAATATCCCAACCCCTGAGACCCCTCTCGGTCTCGGGCCTTATGAACAGTATCTCAACCCTCAGCGCATGATCCGGCCCACTCCGGGCCACCTGTCATGCCCACATAATCCACCGTACATTTGTGGCGGGGTGTGACCATACCTCATAACGGCGTATGGTCCATTGTATGTATATCACTGTGCGCGACCATACCTCATCACGGTGTACTGACCACTACCTGTCCGCTACTGTGCGCGGTCATATCCGGCGGTGGCACGCACCAGGCATAAGCCCAGATGCAAGACACCTGTGAGGCCGTACTGGCCAGTGATCCGGGACGCCTCCAGCGCGTACGATGATGGTACGATCTGTCATCGTCAGCCTCATATTTTGTCCGTTATGGAACTGGGCTCCTAGAAATCAGTGATCTTCGGGAATAGAAGGGAGATCTTCGAACAGGTATATAAGCATATGCCCATGCTGTAAGTAAGGATCCATGAATTCTGGTTTTTCTAGCTTCTTCCTACTAGTTAAGCCCTGACTATTTAGTATCCCTCGGCTAAACAGTTCTCGTCTGATCCCAAGTGACTAACTTGAGCGTGGGAGGGTTCCCACCGGAGCATCCGGTCTCCGGGGACATTTCTTGCAGGAGTCCGGTGAGGAGGACGTCCGTTTTCCCGACGCTTGAAGAAGATGACTTGGCGTCATCAAAAGGAATAGATAATCCTCATTTTCCATCCCCTCCTTTTTCTCTTCCTTCAAAATAAAGGCTTTTATATTCTTTTCATTTCTTTCCTTCTTTTTCTTTTATTAACCTTCATCCAAACAGACCTTGGAGAGAAAGAAAGAGAAGATAAAACCTATTATTGATAAAACCCATTGTTCCATTCTTTTGTCCATCCCATCAACTCACTTCTCTCTTAATTTTTCAATTTCATGGCATTTACTCTCTCTCTCTATTTCTATTCCCATGTAAGGAAAGGATAAAATTTCTCTCACTTTTCTCTTTCTCTCTTATATTTCCTTCCTTTTGTATCCTCTCATTCGCTTATTTTTCACTGGTTTAATTCTCTTACCATCCGAATTTGGGTGGCCTTTTTGTATTGCTTCAGATAAAATATGTCAACTGGTCTTTAAAATAGTATTACCTATATTAAGTAATCCTTGGTTAAAAATTCAAAATTTTAAAATTTTAGTAATTAATTAAAAAATAACAACATGCCATTGGTTGCATATCTATATAATTTTGAATTATTAGGCCTTGAAAGATCCTAATAAATTATTAGTTTGAACTAAAGTGAGTATTTGTGAGGTAAATAGCGCTTTCTATATTAAATATTTTATTAAAATTGCTTTAAAGAAAGACATAATTGTAAATTTATCATGATCTCAAATTTTATTGCATGAGAAAAAATTTGTAGTTACACTGATTTTACAAAAAGAAATTTCTTCATATATCCGCTGTTTCATTAACATACACCATTAGATGAATGAGACGTGTGACCAATGTTTAGGAAATAATCACAACTTTCTAGCAACTCCTTGCAATATAAATATATTCTTTAAATCCAGCAAGCATCATATAATTTTCTTTAGTAATTAATTTGGAAAACCCAAATTTTCTTTCATATTTCCCCTCTACTTCATCCCATTAGAAAATAGCACCACTTCTGTGATGAGGTATACTGACACAAAATTATTTCGATGCATGGCATCTTTTTTATAATATCTTTATCTTACCAAGAGAGAGAAGCAGTCCGCGTAACAACTTGGGCTCCAAAAACAAAAGATGAACATAAAGACCAAGGTAAAAGAATCGCATTTTCTCAGCCGAGCTCTGAACTCGATAACAACATTCCAAACTAGGAATCATCCCTGTCCGAGTTTCAATAATGCAGTTGACCAGGCTATTTGGAGTATACACGATGCTAATTTTATTACTTCAAATCCTTCTACCCTTTTGCACGGTCTGGTCACTAATAAAAATTATACCAGCAGAATGATCACGTCTGGTCACTAATAAAAAAACTTTCTTGACGCATTTTATTCGCGATGTCTTACTAAAACTTCAAAAATTTCTCCAAAAAAAAAATGTATTTTTGCAATCAAATCTCGAGTAAACTTTCATCCATCTAAACAGATTTAAAGGATTTTAAAGATGGGCAAGGATGGGCAATGGACTATGACAATTTGAGAACCGTTATCAAATCCATTTAATAAGATCATGTTTGTTTGATTTTAAAGGACAATTGGATCAATTGAGAGGGTAGATTACTAGAATCGGCCCTTCCTAGAGTCACATTCTCGAGCCTTTATTAAACACAGAAAAAAAAAAAAGCAAAGCAGTAACTCATTTGATGTTTTGACATTTGATTGTGATTATTAAAACTATATATATATATTAGGTTTATGATACATTGATTGTTTCAAATAGTTTTTGAATGTATTTTTTTTTCTTTATAAACAAAATATCTTTAATAATTATAGAGGAGGTTTTACATTCTGGCCTTAAATCAACTCAAAACAATCCTATTAGAGTTTGTTTTAGATTGTGGCTTAAAACCAACTCAACCCAAACCATATTTACCGTGTTAGGATTATATCAGTATCTGAATGGTTTGTGCATCAATTAAATTTTTTTAAAAATTTTCTTTTGAAGCAATATATAAGATTTGAAACTTAGATCTTTTATAAGATAAATTTATAGGAATGAGATGCCAAACAAGTGTGCCAATCATAATCGTTGACCAAACGACCTTTCTTTTTGTTTGTCTTCGCTTTTTTTTTCACTTTAAATTTTAATAAATCTGATTCCTCTATTATTCAGAGTTTAATAATATATTTAAACCCCTACGCTCATAATTCTGGTATCTCAAATAACGTTCACTTTGCGGATGGTGTGCTTGCTCACAAAACCTCAGGTTCGTTGATTTCGAAATTATGTGAGAAACAACCAAGCTCGATCCATATCCATCAGGCCGAAGATAAATAAAATAGTTTAAGCCAATACTTTCATCCCATGTGAAAGCACAGAAGTTGAAGCCATTGGATTAATTAAATTTAAATATATTCACAACTCTAGTATTCACCGTAAGACTATATTCACAACTCTAGTATTCATATTGTCCGTAAGACCACCAGAAAGAGTTCTAGACAGCTACTAACATGATGCAACATGCATCTGAAATAACAGAAGGGAGTTTTCTTTTTTCAGAATATGAAGCAGTGGAGAACAATCACAACAGCATCCAAGTCAAATTTTAGGCCTTACTTCAAGGCCCTGGATGATAAGCCCCCTCTTCCAATGCAACTCTTCCACCTCCCTCAAACTCATTTCCACATCACCATCACCCCCGTCATCATTGTAAAACTCCCCCAACTCCGCCTCCAACCACCCATCATCCCTCAAGAACAGCCGGTGCTGCCTTTCTTCCTCTTCCTCCTCATATTCATCATCATCATCTTTCAAGCAGATGTTGAGCTCCGAGGTGTGAGCTCCTAGCTTCACTGATGCCAACTGGGGAGGGTATTCAAGGCCATAGGACTCGGGGGAAAATTTGAAGACAAGATAAGCAGCATAGGCTGTTTTAGGAGAGAGAAGTCGACAGTCAATCTTGCCACTTATATCCAACCAACAGACATCCAGAAGCTCAGCCACTTCTGCGAACCTGATTCCAAGAAAAGCAATATTACACGTTGAAGACAATCATGCAGTAGTACTCAAAGCAATTTAAACATCAACCCAAATTATATTTGGGAAAAAAACAGGCTAAAGAAAAGCAGCATCAGAAATTCAAGTTATAAAGGAAGTTGTTGCTTGTTCAAGGCATCTATGGGAGAAAAAAAGAGAGATTGTAGACAAACCATGACCAGAATCGTTAAAGTTTTAAATTGCTGGAAAAAACTCATTGACCTGAAGCTCGGTCTAATTGAGTTGACTTAAGGCCAAATTTCAAATGTGTAAATCCTAATCCATGGATCAGTTAACTCATGAAGTCACTTCAGCAGCTTGGTCAGTTCCACCCAAAGCTTGACTTGAAAGAGTCAAGCTGCGGTTTGATTACATTCAACTTCAAAATAATTCCAAATTAATAATCTGAGCCATTGATCTCCACAACCTGAAGTATATATCATAAAGTTTGTTTCTCGCCCTGGGGGGGGGGGGCACGATTTAATTTCAACATGAAATAAATAAGTTTGAGTTGATCTTAAATGGTTCATGTCATAAATATGTCACTACGATTATAAAACAAAATAATTGTGTCATATCGTGGATTGACCTGCCAAATTAAAAGTGACCCATTGAGGACCCATTTGGTTGTTAACATATTAAATGAGTCGTATTATTTTTATTAAGCAGGTCATGCATATTCGTGTTGAACATATTGTGCTTATTCGTATTGAGCAGGTCGTATCATGCAAATCCAATAGTATTTATTTATTAAATGGGTTATGCATGTCATATTATGCAGTGTTACTCATGTAATAATTGTGCCGTGTTTGTATTTAGGTTTTTGATATGATTAATTAATCATCTCATGTTCATATCAACTCATATATTATTATACTTGAGCTTCGACATGACATGAACACAACACAAAAATATGAATTGCCACCCCTAATGTTAAATATGTGTTGATTTCTCACCCTTTTTTGCCAATTATTTTGGGTTATTCTGTGGAACTTACATGTATATATTCATAATTTTAGCTATGTGACATCATGAAAAGCCATATGAAAATTTTATGTTTTGCATATAAAAAATGAGTGTTATTGTACAGAGAAAATTTCTATATGTTCTCCTCATCAAGTCTCAAGATTCAAGACTTCACGGGATCTTCGAGACCAAGTTGACCCAAAAGCTGATTGAAGCTAGCATCAAGACAGTGTTTTAGGTTCTCAGCAAACCAAACACAGCAAAATAGCTGAAGAACAAGTAGAATATTAAGAAAGAGATCAAGAAGAAATTAAAGAAATAGTTTAGTTGTCTTATCATCCTGTTACACTCAGCAGCATGCAAGCAGGATATAGCATAGCAACAGTGATTGATTTTGCGGCAGTCTAGTATCAAGATCTATCTACTTCTGTGCAATGCCAAACTATTGAAGTAACAGGAAGACAAGGAAAATCTTACCGGTCTTCATTTTGTAACATAGCAAATAGTTTATCTCTTGCTTAAACATACAAAACGCACACAGACAGCTTGATAAAACTCCATTATTAGAATCTAAACAAAAATTTCTTCAAAATAGAGGGGTTGTGCGCATACCTGGACTCAGCCAGAGCCATCCATCCCCAATATCGTTGATCATGACCCCATATAATACTCATGCTTCTTGGAGATATCATGTAGCATTTACCTCCAGTTGATCTGTCCAATGCAAAGCTCTGGAATCCCAAGGGTGTTAAAAAAAGAAAAAGAAAAGCAAGATAGAAATTCAGTCCATACACATATGGCAACCGCCAATATTATATGTTTGGTTTCTTGACGCTTGGGAAAGTGCATGGACAAAAACCTCTGGGCTAGGCTGCAACTGCCATTTACGTTGTCTCTTATGGATGGAGGCACCCGACTGACTCTAAACAAAATTCTCATACCTTTTAGAAAGTGTTCAAATTATAAGTTTCGGCATCCCATTTGCTCACCACATCCACTATTATTAGCCTTCTCTGCTTTAATATAATAATCCGATCTTTGTTGGAAAGTAAACTAAATTCAATAAAATGAAATCAATAATAATGGTGGTGTGCCCATGCACATGCTATGACAAACTAGGATCATGCACGTGCTGTGCGCATAAGAGTGGACAAATGGATGCCGGGAGAAGGGAGAGAGATGAATAATCCTCCGCATTGGAGAGTTGAAGCATAAGTCCTTGGCCGTATTTTCCAAAATTAGGATTCTTTTATTTTGTTTGAATTGGACTCTCAATTATAAATGGAGGGGTCACTTTGATATTTTCTTTGAAATAAATTTATTACAGACACATTCAAACTCTTGAAAGAACTAGTCTTCCAAGATGCGAGTATCAGATTTCTTAAAACAAAGGGAATACGCATAGAAACCTTGATAACTCAGGCTTTTAGTCGTCTAGGTAGGTGAGGGATTTAGGTTTCCACCTTAGTAAAATTCTTCCCGACAATCTAAGAAAAATCATAATTTACTTTATCAGTCACATGAGTTTATGCAGATAAGGTGTGTTCAAAGTCTGAGGGGTATTCGGGAGTTCCCATTATATAGACTATAAATATTAGTGCATGTGCTGCTGAAGCTGATGCACATGGAGCTGATATTAGTGCACATGAAACTAAAACTAATAGATAGCTAGAGTAGAGCACAGGGATTTATTTAATTCTTTCTAAAACTGTAAGGATTATGCTGCAATAACTGAAAAATTGCAAAAATTTCTGCAATACAAAATAAAAAAAAAGGATAGGAATGGTTATGTAAAAAGAAATTAAAATAATTTAAAAAAACTTTGCTGGCAATAAATTAAGAAGAATTGGCGGAAATGATGGTCAGGATATACAAATGTCTGTTTATAACAAATACTTTGATTAGATACCTATCAATCTATCTAAACGTGTCAAACAGATAGGAGAGAGGAAACTCTCTCCTCTAAAAAATTAGGAAAAATGAAAGAATGATCATAGAAAAACATAGCCTCCTTTTAGCGCCATATCAATTCCCTCATGCTCCCCTTCTTTTCTACTTAAACTGAAATTTCTAAATAAATGTTAGCCTTACTTAATTGATATAAACAGAAGGAATATGTGTCAGTTTGACTTCTCAATTTAGTAATTTCGAAGCATAAAGAGTCATTTTCCTTTTTCTAACCAAATACTTCCCTCTATTTAATTTAATTTCCCTATTAAGGTGAGTTCCTTTTTCTTGTTTAGCTTCCTTCTAGGGTTCTCTTGTCGTCCCTTATAATGAATAAACTGAACTTGATTATCTAAGGCTTTCTTCTAGAGTCTAACATGTTATATTATAAAGTGCCCATAGAGCAATTTTTTTCTATATATTTTTTTTTCTGTTACATTTTCTTGTTTCTATATAAATTTATAGTGATGTAATTTTTCACATTGATACTAAGATTAAGACTAACATCATAACCAAGCTTTTGATTTTAATCTATTTTTACTTTTCCTCCCTTTTCTCTCATCTATTGTTAAGTTATTCCTTTAAATCTGATTCAACTTGTTTTCTATTACTTAATTAGCCAAGCCTTTCACTAGGATACAACATATTTTATCATAATATTTTCTCCCTAGGTATAGTATATTTTGAGACATACTTGATGCCCTACTTTTACATTGAGATGTTTGTGCAACTCAAGTAGATGGTTTAGATTTATGCTTATCTCCAATTGATACTTGCTGTACTACTCTGCTGCCAGTATAATCCAAGAATAAGTGCCATTTGTCAACTATTAGATAGTCTTCTTCTCTTCAACACTCTCCTTATCAAATAGGCCAGAGTCTGTGTGCTTTAATTAGCTGCCTCACAACAACCAGACATAGAGATTGCATTTAACAGTTTGGTTGATGAATTTGTAAGAAGAGGATGTAGGGAAGACAAACCAAATTAAATGGTAGGGCTATATCGAGGGGAGGGGAAGCAGGTAGGAGGTGGGTGCAATCGTAATGAGCTAGGAAAGATGGTGTCCAGACCAAGAGGAAGGGTGGAAAGAAGGGGCAAGGATGAGGTGATGCAATAGTGTCTAGATCAGAAAAGATGTAGATGAGAAAGAGATGATAACTGGTTTCTTAGACTTTTAAGTAGTGTTTGATTGTGGATAAAATTTAGGGAGAATAACAAAAGGTTATTCATGTATTGCAGAAGGGTAGATTTATTCCACAACGGTCAAGGTCCAAGTTATATTTGTCATGGTACTTACTCCAACTCAGATTCCAAAAAAAAAAAAACATAATCTCTAACAACCAACCTAAACTGATAGGCCATAGTTTCATCCCATTTTCATAAATATTATTTATTTATTTTTGTTCACAATCATATATTCGTTCTAAACTTCAGGAAGGACAAAAAAAAACCCGGAAGGAATTGAGGAAGGGGCCATCACCATGTTGCCGCCGTCGACGAGAATGGGATCGCAGAGGCGGAAATAGAGTTCCCTCTTCGACGAGTACTCTACCGGATCAACGGCCTGCGACAGGATCGACGGGTAGTCGGACGGCAGGAAGCGCTCCCACAGCGCGTCAGAGCTCGCCGCGGAGCGGAAGGCAGCCGAGACGAGCGCCAACCTGCATGAATCGCGAGGCGTCATGAGGGAAAGCACGTGCGAGAGGCAGTCATCCGGCAACGTGCCGATGTGCCGGCCCTGTTCCGCCTTCTCTGGTAGCCTCGCCATGGAGTTGCTCTCTCTTCTCTCTGATTCACGAAGGGGACGAGCTTCGACTTAGGCTTATCTTTGGAACTTTGGTGGAGGGAAAGGAAGGGGCAAAGAAATAAAGGGGATGGAAGGGTGGAGGGGAAAGGTAGGGGTAGATAAATAAAGGGGAAGGAAGGGAAGGATAAGATTATTTTATGTTTAAAAAAAGTATTTTTTATTTTTTAATAAAAAAATTATACGACAATTATGTTAAAATAGAAAATAAATAGTAAATATGGAAGAGGAAAAAATAAAAATTAAAAAAATTTATTTTTTAAATATATATAATTTTTTATTTTATTATCGATTTGAGTTTTAATAAATTTATTTTTATTGAAGAAAAATTAAGGAGTCAATTACTTTCATTTTTTATTTTTTTTATCTTTCTTTCAAATAATATAATTTTTTTTTTTCTTTAAATCATTCTCATCCAAATAAATCCTTAGAAAAAGATCTTTGACGCATGAATAATTATTTTTTTTATATAATATAAATATATTAAAATTATAAAAAAATTTATTTTTTTTATATATGTATAATTAAAAAAAATTAAAAAAAATTGTTATACCATAAATATATTAAAATTATAAAAAAATTTATCGTTGATATATATGCCTATAATATGTGTTAATCATCGGATCAATGTGCATGCTGCATCGCCATCGTGCAGCAAGACTTTTTTCCTTTCTTGTAGCGGTGCAGCAACGTTACCCTTTTCTTGACTTAATGGTGAAGGAATTGAGAAGTAACGACTCTTATCCAAGACTTTTCCTCCTTCCTATGGCGGTGCAGCAGCAAGACTGTCTCTTATACTTTTTTTTCTTTCCAGTGGCGGTGCAGCAACACTCTTATCTGAAAACGCGGACAAGGCCAGGTATTCCATGCTAAGTGATTTTTCTCGACTTAGGCCGTGTTTGAAACCAAAACATTGTTAAATATATGAAATAATATTTATTCAGAGAATATTTTTAGAGATATTTCTTGATTATTATTATTAAGGGATAAAATTGTTGTGTGTTAATAATCATGCATATGGCTAGAGCTAGTCCTGATTTCTACTCACTTGTGACACCCGTCCGAGATAGGTCGGCCTCGATAAGTTGGGGCACCTTAGCCTCTTGCCGAGCCAAGAACTCCCAAGACGCGAATCATCTCTCTCGATCCCAGCCAAGCTATATCATCTCTCAGCCCTAGCCAAGCTATATCATCTTTCGGCCTCTCTAGCCGATCTCTTCCATCACTCGGCCTAGCCCGAGCAATATCTATGCCTCTACGGAATTCGACGCGGAAGAACCCGAATTCGTGAGATTCCAAACAGAAATCATATCCGGGAGTGACCTAGGACCCGCGAGAGTGGTCTAGGGCCCTGGAGCCTATGTCCTCACCAAATCTCGAGACATCAACAAGCTCTCCTAGCCGTCAATCCCCTAACCAACAAGATACGGATCCTACCGACCTCATAACAAACTGGATTCAGATCCTAACGACTTTCGGACCCACGATGCCCCCAGGGAATCAGGTGATCCTCTATAAATAGAGTCGTCTACCGACTCCTCAGGTACGCGCGCACTTGCTCACTGAAACCCTCTTTCCTTCTGCCTTAACTTCTGCCATTAGCGCTCTACTTAGAGCCCTTGAGGGACTCTTCAGCGAGAGCCTTTTCCCCATTTTTGTTGATTGCTGATCTCCACTGACTTGAGCGTCGGAGGGTCTTCCACAGAGGGTCACCCCCAATGCCTCTCACGTGAGGACTGTTTTGCAGGTCCACCCAGACGGAGAGCCCGCGCTGCAGCCCGACTGCGCCCGAGTCGGAGGACAGATTTCGGCAGCAACAGATTGGCGCTAGAGGAAGGGCCCTCAAGTTCCATAAACTTGTGATCCAGGAGATAAGGATCTCGATCTGAAAGAGAACTCCTTCCATGGCCAACCGAAGAAAGGCAACATCTGAAGCCCGAGATCAGGTCGCCTCCCAAAGGCCCGATCCGGCGAGTAGTGTTGCGCCGCTGCCATCGCCAGTCGAGACTCCATCGCCACTGGCGGCCCCAGTGACCCAGGACCAGTTCGCCTCACTGGTCCAACAAGTCCAGGCTCTAGCCCACCTGATTCAGAGGCACTCCGAAGCCCCCTTCCGGCTGCTCCCGCCCCTCATCCCCCTGAGGAGAATGCAGCCCCCGCTCATCCAGTGGCCTCTTCTTTCGGCCCGCTTGAGGTTGCGAACCCCCCTCGCCGTCCCAGAGAAGCTGAGTTAGCTCCCCAAGGAGTCCACGGCAGAGATCTTCCTAGATCTCAGCGAGTCCGATCCCTCACCCCGGTGTTCTCTCGCTATGATTCAACACCGTCTCAGTGTCCTCCTCATCTTGCCCCTTCTGCTTTTCCTGATAGGGATATCCGTCGCCAGCTCCAGGAAATGCGTCAAGAGCTAAACGCCGCCAAGCAGGCCCATCCACTTCAGAATAAGGCGGAGCAGGGCATTCCCTTCTCTAAGAAGATCATGGAGGAAGTGATTCCTTCCAACATCAAGCTGCCTGCCATCGAGCTTTATCATGGCTCCTCCGACCCCGACGATCATCTCAGCAGCTTCCGATTGATCATGATGTTCCACGGGGCATCAGATGCGATCTTCTGCCGCGCTTTCCCTTCCACCCTCAGGGGATCTGCTCGAACCTGATTCAATGCTTTGAAACCAGGTTCCATTAATTCCTTCAACGAGCTGAGCCGCCTCTTCATCAGTCAGTTTGTCAGCAGCCGCCATCACAGACGGAGGTCCGACTCCCTCTCTGAGGTTAAGCAGAGAGAGGGGGAGTCTTTGAAGAAGTATCTTGACCGTTTCAACACAGCCATGCTAGAGGTGGACCACCTTAATCATGAGGTGGCCATGTCTACCCTGGCGGGCGGAGTATTGAAGGAAAGTGATTTTTACCTGGCACTGGAGGTCAGCTACCCTCCAAACCTCTCCGACATGATGGCTCTGGCAGACAAATATGTAAGAGTCAAAGAATCACGGAGAGCTGCCCGAGCCGAGCTTACGAAGAAGAAGGAGCCCAAGGGCTCAGATAAGCGTCGACCTGCCCGTCAGCCAAGCCCGCCTCGCCGTCAAAGGATTCCTCAACCGCCGCCAAGGAACCACACTCGGAGCCCGCCTAGGAGGTTCAATCGATTTACTCCGCTTACTTCTCCAAGAGCGGAGATCCTTATGGAAATCGAGCGCCAGCTCCCTCGACCTCCTCCTCTTCGAGGAAATGCGGCCCGGAGAGACCCCGCCAAGTATTGCCGCTACCACTGCGACTATGGCCACGACACTGAAGAGTGCTGGCAACTGAAGAATGAGATCGAAAGGCTCATCCAGCGGGGTAGACTGGATCGGTTCAGGGGAGCCCTCGAGCCGAGAAACGGGGGCGATCGCCGGCCTGAGCCCCAACAGCAACCTCTTCCTCCTCCAAATCCTTCGGTCGCTGGCCACAGTAATGTGATTGAGGCGATCGGTGGTCTTTCAGGTGGGAGGGATGATAAAGAAGGTTCAGCGCCGAAGAAAGCGCGAACTGACGAGCTCTCCTTCTTCAGCGATGACTTCCAGGGAATACAGTTCACGCACGATGATGCACTAGTTGTATCTCTTAATTTGAACAACTATGATGTAAGCTGAATTCTCATTGATAGTGAAAGCTCGGTCAATGTTTTTGTACCTCGATGTGTTTGTAAAGATGAAACTTCTCATGGAGAATCTCCGAGTGGTGGACTCCACCCTAATAGGGTTCACCGGCGATGTAATTACCCCAGAGGGGGTCGTGACCTTGACGGTCCGAGCAGGAACCTGGCCTTCCATTGCCACTGTGTATACAGATTTCCTGGTGACCAAGCTCCGGTCGCCTTACAACGCGATCTTGGGAAGACCCGGCTTAATGTCCCTCAGAGCCGCCGTCTCCATCCCACATCTTGTTATGAAGTTCCCGACCGAGCGAGGGGTTGGTGTAGTTCGAGGGAGCCAAACTATAGCTCGGCAGTGCTTCGTCACCAGCCTGCAATCCAGGTTGCCTGAGGTTGACGGACTGGACACTCGGAGGATTTCACCGAGCAACGAGGAGAACTAGCCGAAAAGCTGGAGGAAGTACCGCTAGATGAAGCTCGGCCTGACCGAACCATAAGGATCGGGTCGCTACTGAAAGGGAAGCCCCGGCTGGAGCTGATCGACTTTCTCCGAAGAAACGCTGATGTCTTCGGTTGGTCAGCTTCTGACATGCCCGGGATCAGCCCAGACATCCTTGTCCACCGTCTCAATGCAGACGAGATGTCCCGACCCGTGAAGCAAAAGAAAAGAAGCTTCGCCCCTGACCGGCAGAGAGCAATTGAAGAAGAAGTGGACAAGCTCATCAAGGCAAACTTCATTCGGGAGGTGAATTATCCAAGCTGGCTGTCCAATGTTGTTATGGTGAAAAAGTCGAACGGTCAATGGCGAATCTGCATCGACTTCACCGATCTTAACAAAGCATGCCCGAAGGATAGCTTCCCTCTCCCCCGGATCGATCAGCTCGTGGATGCCACCTCCGGCCATCATATGTTGACCTTCATGGATGCCTATTCAGGCTACAACCAGATTCGGATGGCATCCGAGGATGAAGAAAAGACTGCCTTCATAACCGATCGAGGTATCTACTGTTACCGAGTCATGCCCTTTGGTCTGAAAAATGCAGGCGCCACTTACCAAAGGCTGGTAAACAAAGTCTTCAAGGAGCAGATCGGCCGGAATATGGAGGTGTATATCGATGATATGCTGGTCAAAAGCAAGGAAGCGTCCCAGCATATTGGGGATCTTTCTGAAAGCTTCGCGACACTCCGAAGGTATCGGATGAAGCTCAATCCAATGAAGTATGCCTTCGGTGTCACCTCAGGGAAGTTTCTGAGCTTTATGGTTTCTCAGCGAGGCATCGAAGCCAACCCGCAGAAGATTCAAGCGCTTCAGCAAATGGCACCCCCAACATCTATCAAAGAAGTCCAGCACCTGACGGGAAGGATTGCGGCCCTCAACCGCTTTGTGGCTTGGTCGGCTGAGAGGAGCCTTCCTTTCTTCAAAGCTCTTCGATCTACCAAGAATTTTCAATGGACTCCCGAGTGCCAAAAGTCATTCGAGGACCTCAAGAGATATCTTGGCTCGCCACCCCTCCTCAGCAGCCCCAATCCGGGAGAAATGCTGTTTATGTACCTGGCAGTCTCTGAAGGCGCGATTGGCTCAGTTTTGGTCAGAGAAGAGAAGAAGACCCAAAAGCCGATCTACTATGTCAGCAAACTTCTCCGGGATGCCGAGACAAGGTACACCCAAATTGAGAAGCTGGTCTTGGCCCTGATAATATCGGTTCGGAGATTACGACCATATTTTCAAGCACATTCTGTGACGGTCCTTACCGATCAGCCCATCAAGGCGGTGGTCCATCGCCCGGAGACATCAAGAAGACTGGCTAAGTGGGCCGTTGAGTTAAGCGAGCATGATCTCCGTTATCAACCTCGCCCGACTATCAAAGCTCAGATTCTAGCTGATTTCCTCCTTGAGTGCACCATCCCGGAGGATGGCTCCACTTTGGACTCCCCCGAGCATCCAAGATCTGGTGCCCTGTGGCTCCTCCACGTCGACGGATCCTCCAATGCCAATGGCTCTGGTGCTGGTTTGATCCTCACCAGCCCCGAGGGGACGACCTTTGAGTACGGCGTTCGATTCTCCTTCCCAACCTCCAACAACGAAGCCGAGTATGAGGCTCTGCTCGCGGGACTCCGAATCGCCCGTGATCTGAAAGTGAAGAGGCTGAATGCCTTTACCGACTCTCAGTTGGTGGCCGATCACGTGCGGGGCGAATTCGAGGCCCGAGAGCCAAACATGATTCGGTACCTTCGGCAGGTGCGGGACTTGCTTTCTCACTTCTATGAATTTGAAGTTATTCAGATCCCCAGATCCGAAAATGCTCGTGCCGATCTGTTATCCCGACTTGCGACTACGGAGTCGATGAGTTCCGAGCAAAAGTTTCCCCTGGAAATCCTGGAGAAACCTAGCATCGCGGAGGTAGACTGAGTGATGCAGATTGAGGTCGAGCCATCCTGGTTTGACCCAATATTAAAGTATCTTAAAGAAGGGTCGCTCCCAGCCGACCGCAAGGAAGCAAGGAAACTAAGATTGCAAGCTACCCACTATGTGCTGATCAACGATCAGCTATATAAGCGGTCCTTTTCCATGCCACTGCTCAAATGCCTCCGCCCGTCCGAAGCTGATTATGCTCTTCGAGAAGTACATGAAGGAATCTGCGGCAACCACCTGGGGAGTCGATCTCTGTGCCACAAGGTACTACGCCAGGGATATTACTGGCCTACCATGCAAAAGAATGCCGATGATCTCGTTCGAGCCTGTGACCCATGTCAGAGGCACTTCAGCATCCAGAGGCTCCCCTCCACTAATTTGGTCCCTATTTCCTCCGCTTGGCCTTTTGCTAAGTGGGGGATGGACATTCTTGGCCCTTTTCCCCTCACCACTGGACAGAGAAAATTTGTATTTATCGCCATTGACTACTTCACGAAGTGGGTCGAAGCCGAAGCAGTAGCCCAGATAACCAAAGCTCGAGCCAGGGACTTGTGTGGAGATCCATCATTTATCGCTTTGGCCTCCCGCATACCATCATCACCGACAATAGCAAGCAATTTGATAATCCCAAATTCTGGAAGTTCTGCGAGGATCATGGCATCAGCCATCGTCTCACTTCAGTGGGGCATCCGCAAGCCAACGGAGAAGCCGAGGTAACAAACCAGACTCTACTTCAAGGGATTAAGGCTCGGCTCACCAGAGCCTGAGGCAGATGGGCGGACAAACTTCATCATGTTCTATGGGCCTACCGCACTATCCAGAGAATCCCCACCGGCGAGACCCTATTCCGAATGGCCTTTGGCACGGAAGCCGTCATCCCCGTGGAAATAGGCCTCCCCTCTCCGCGAGTGGAAAGCTACTCAGAAGAAACTAATGACGAGCAGCTCTGAACCAATCTCGACTTGGTGGAGGAAATCAGGGAAAAAGCTCGAATCAGAATGGCTGCGTACCAATAAAGAGTGGCCCACTACCATGCCTCTAGAGTCAAAGGCAAATCCTTCTCGTCCGGCGATCTTGTCCTCTGGAAAGCATCCGTCTCCAAGCCGCTGGAGCAAGAAAAATTATCTCCGAACTGGGAAGGCCCCTACCAAGTAGCGGAAGTCATCGGGCCCGGCACCTACAAGCTCTAGGACCTGAACAGAAAATCCATTCCCTGGACGTGGAGTTCAGACAACCTCTGCATATATCATCAATAGAGTATGCTCTCTATAGACTCGCCCCATTTACAACTTTGGCATCTTGTTTTATGATCTGCGGCAAAATCGCTACGGTCGTTTCTTCAAAAGTCGCAATAGAAAACAGATGTCGTTCACGCATCCATTCTCGGCATGACCGAGTTATCTCTTTGAGCCAGATCTCCGTACCTCGACTAAGCCAAGCTCTGAGCCAGAGCTACATATCTCAGCTAGGCCAAATTACATCCCGCGAAGGCTTGGTATGGCCGAGCGCTCCTGACGCAGCTGGGAGCCGTGTGATCTCCAAAATATTGTTCGGATTCGGGCAGCTTACAAGCCCCGGCCGAACCAAACAATCTCCAAAGTATCGTTCAAATTCGGGCAGCTTACAAGCCCCGGCCGAACCAAACGCTAAAGAAGTATCGTTCGGATTCGGGCAGCTTACAAGCCCCGGCCGAACCAAACGCCAAAGAATTATCATTCAGATTTGGGCAGCTTACAAACCCCGGCCGAACCAAGCGCCAGAGAAGTATCGTTTGGATTGTGCAGCTTACAAGCCCCGGCCAAACCAAACAATCTCCAAAGCTTGATTCGGGTTCGGGTAGCTTACAAGCCCCGGCCGGATTAAATAATCTCCAAAACATCGCTCAAGGTTCGGGCAGCTAACAAGCCCCGACCGAAGCCAAAGGATAAAAACCTCGACAGAAACCGAGTAACATCCTTAATCCTCGGCAACAACCGAGCGATATCCTGAGACCCCGGCCTAGTCAAGTAATCCCTCCAACGCCCTGACGCAACTAAGGCATCCTATTATACCTCGATAGAGACAAAAGACCTCCCACAATTCGACAGCAAAAGCATGCCACGAGCTGTCTTTCCTCAAAGAAACACCTGCTTCATTCTGCGAACAGGATCATGCTAACCTCATGACTCCACAAGACCGCCCAGGTCCCTTTTTGACTCGCACATGGATATACGTGCTCTCTACTGAGGACCAGACATTGATCCTGGCAAGATCAAAGCAGCAATAGCGCTGCCAAAATATGCTGCAACATAAGAAGCATAATATGGGAGCAACAACTCTCAGCACAAAAGAAGCAGATGCTAAAGAAAGAATGAATGAAAACTTTCTTTATTTCCTCATCAAAAGAAAAGTTACAACATCCTGAAAGGAGTTACAAGTGCATCAAAGCACAAGAAATAAAAATGAGTAAATAGCTCGGCCGAACTACTCCAGTCAGCTTCAGTTAACAATGATGCTTCGGCATCCGACCCAAAAGATCAAGCGACCAACCAGCTCGCCCTGATAGATAGCAAGGCTGGCTTCCCACGGGTCCTCTGGATGAATTAAGAGATCCAAAAAGAGGCACAGACCCATGGATGCATATGCTGAGGAAGCTTCCCCCTGGGTGGAATGCTGGGCTGCAGGCCGCTGCCTGATTGAGAGAGATAGGGGACCATCAGCCCCACACTGCTCTCAACTCCCTCTTCACATGGTGGAAGATTTCCCGCACGGAGGGGCTAAGCATCCAGCCAGATGGAGAAGAAAAAGTCCGCGCATGCTACGGGGGTACATGTGCACTTCCTACCCTGTGACCCCCGTAGCAAACCACAAAGGACACACAGGAAGCGCATATGTGCACTCTCCATGTGATCTCTGTGGATCTCCTGTGCGCTCTCCATATGATCTCCGAAGCTCATCCCTTGAGGGCGAGCTGCTCTCCAACGGCTCCTTCGTCACCCCGACTATCCGTAGGAAGGTGGCTTACAAAAGGAAAACTCAGTCCCTCCGCTCCCAGCTTCAGGGACGCAGACGTCATGAAAACTTTCACAGCTCACAGAGAAGAAAATTTTGAGGATGGCCTAGCAAGGCCCCTTCCTCCCCTTTTTATAGGCAAAATGGACCGGGAGTAGCTGCTAAAGCAGTAAGCCCCAAGGTTCAAAATGCTCAATCCACGTTGCCACGCGGCCTCCCAGGATGAAAATAGCACCCTTCGATGCACGCCAAATGTGTTGTTCAGCCCATGACATACGCCAGAAGATCTTCTCTGATCCCGGATCACAGATCTTAAATGCAAAAAATCGCCCGTTGATCTTAGAGATACGGGCAGACCTAGAAAATTGCTCGGTGAAAATGATACCCTCCAATGGCAAACAAGCGCTTGCGTCGTACATCGAAACGACCCGCCTTGGAAAAGGTCGACATAATAAGTGTCCCTGAAAAGTGCCGAGGCAACCTTTCGCAAACCGCAAAGCCGTATTATCCTTTTTGGCAAAGAGAAGATCAGCTCCTTGGAAAAGGTAAAAGCATCGGCAGAGTCATAAGAAGGCGTAGAAGCCAAGTACTCCTCAGTGAGGACATCTCAATATCCTCTGCTCCGGTCCAACTGCCCGTTATGCCTAAGCATAAACCGAGATATTGCACTGTGCTTTCGCTTAAGGCCAAAACTGCCTCTATACTTCAGAATAAACCGAAGTATCTCTTCAGCATAGCGTGGTTGAACGTGGCCTTTTGCTTTGATCCGAGCCAGGATAGCAGCCGTTGTCTCGGCGATAATGAAGCACCCTTTATACTTCGGCCAAACCGTGCGATACATTGCACCCTGACCGGAACTTGTGAAGTTCCCTTTACCTCGGCCAAAGCATGAACACCGCATTTTAAGTCTTGCGGAGATCGACTGGGATTACCTCAAGGGGGTGTATCGTTTACGAGGCTCACATGATAAAAACAAGCATTACAAAAATAACAGCAAACGTTGCCTCGGCGGCCGATTCCGAGCTACCGGGCTGATCGTCGCCGTCCGAAGGATTGGTCTGGACGACCTCCGACTGAGAATCCTTTGCTTTCTCGGCCTCCCTCAGAAAAATTCTAACATGGGATTCTTCGGATAACTCGGCCAGCCCAGGCGCCAGTTTTCCTGAAACTTTGGTGGAAGAAGCTTCGGCTGTAAGACCTTTACCTTGCTCTCTCCCTTTGTCTGAGCTCCTTCCCTCGATCATAGGCACCTGCTCCTTCCCTGTAGGCTCCACCAATGCCTCAGTATGTTCATCAATTTCCCCAACCATTCCAGCAGGAAGTTCTCCAGCCGTAGGCTCCTTTTGAGCCTCCACTACAGTCGGCCCAACGTCGCCGCCCCTAAATCCCTCCTGTCCTCCTGCCAAGGCCAGAGGCATTTCCTCGCTCGGAGGAGGGCCCTCAAAGGCACTGACCTCCGCCATGCCACCCATTGGCTCACCTTCAAAAAAGGAGGCTCCCAGACAAGCCGACGGAGTTTCATCCGGGCTATCTACTATTTCCACCACTAGAGGATAGGGGGCCTCAGCAGTCCTCTCCGTATCCTCCTCTGCTTTCAGTGCCTTCGCCGCGACTGCTTCAACCACTGGCGAGTGCTCCTCGAAAAAATGAGCCGTCTTCTCGGGCTTGGGTTTCTCCCCTCCGCTGCTCTCCCTCGGGCACTTGCTAAACCTTTTCTTGATACGGCCCGATAGTTCAGACTTCTTGGTTGCGGGAACAGAGAGCAAGCGGTCGGACCGAGATATACTTGCTCGAGCAAAATCGACGGAAAAAGAAAAAACTTACTATGCGGATCAAGGGGGCTAAGCCCAGCGGCAAAAAGAGCCTTCTTCGATAGTAAATCGTTGGCTGAAAACGTTCTACCATCATGAAGGACCTCCAAGTCCTTCTCTTGCTCAGATAGAATCGGATGTACTTCCACATCTCGAACAAAGTTTCCCCATCTCCGGGGAAAGTCGGAGCTGATGTTCCCCTCGGCAATAAAAAACCTAGCCTTCCACTCCTTTATAGACAATGGCTTATCTGTTATCGTCTTGAAAGACCTCCGGGGTCCAATGTAAGGCCACTCTGATTTCCTCCTAGGCATCAGGTAATAATAGGCACGGAAGAGAGGAAGAGTCGCCGTTACCTGAATCTGGCTACACATTGAGATAAACCCGATGACGCTGCGCCAACTGTTGGGAGCCATCATTGTCGGGCAAATATTGTAGAATCTCATGATTTCCTTCACCAAGAGGTGAAGGGGAAATCGAAGGCCCGCCTTCAGACTGTCTTCATAAAGAAAGACCCCGCGCTCTAGATCTTGCGAAACCTTATGCTTGGGCTCCAGCAATGTCAGAAGAATATTCGAGGGAATGCCATACTTTTGGCGTATTCTCCCCAAATCCTCGACGGCAATCTCCGAAACCATATCGTCGGGGCTCATCATCCTGCTGGCCGAGAGGAGCACCGAGCGAAATTACAGAGGAAGCAGAGAGCAAGATTCTCCGAAGAAGAACGAAAGAGCGCTGTGAACAGGGATGGCACCGTTTTGACTTTGCTTTCCCTCAAAGAAACCGCCTTAAGAGAAAGATAGGGCATCCCAACCGAGACGCTCGGAACCGCCATTGTGGACGCCGTAAAAACCGGAATTTGCTACACGGCAATTCCCCAACCGCTACCTCAAGGGTGCCTTATGTGACATGCCCTGTAAAGGCACATCTCACAAAGGCACGGTGGCCGCGCAGCATTAAATAGGGCATTATTGTACAGGCTACCAAACCTGGATCCATCCGTTCAAGTCATGCCACCTGGAATTATACTCCCTACGCCCAAACTTATGTTTCGAACTAGGGAGTGGAGGAAATGTGTTGAGGAGTAAAATCATTGTGTCAATAATCGTGCATATGGCTAGGGCTAGTCCTGATTCCTACCCGCTGTGCGACACCCGCCCGAGATAGGTCGGCCTCGGTAAGTTGGGGCGCCTTAGCCTCTCGCCAAGCCAAGGACTCCCAAGGCGCGGATCATCTCTCTCGGTCCTAGCCGAGCTATATCATCTCTCGGCCCCAGCCGAGCTATATTTTCTCTCGGCCCCAGCCGAACTATATTCTCTCTCGGTCCCAGCCGAGCTATATCATCTCTCGGCCCCTCTAGCCGATCTCTCCCATCATTCGGCCTAACCCGAGCAATATCTATGCCTCTGTGGAATTCGATGCGGGAGAACCCGAATTCGTGAGATTCCAAACATAAATCATATCCGGGAGTGACCTAGGACCCGCAAGAGTGGCATAGGGCCCTGGAGCCTATGTCCTCACCAAATCTCGAGACATCAACAAGCTCTCCTAACCGTCAATCCCCTAACCAACAAGATACGGATCATATCGACCTCATAACAAACTGGATTCAGATCCTAACGACTTTGGACCCACGACACCCCAGGGAATCAGGTGATCCTCTATAAATAGAGTCATATGCCGACTTCTGGTACGCGCGCACTTGCTCACTGAAACCCTCTCTCCTTCTGCCTTAACTTTCGCCATTAGCGCTCTGCTCAGAGCCTAGAGGGACTCTTCAACGAGAGCCTTCTTCTTATTTTTATTGATTGCTGATCTTCACTGACTTGAGCGTCGGAGGGTCTTCCGTAGAGGGCCACCTCCAACGCCTCTCGCGTGAGGACTGTTTTGCAGGTCCATCCATGTGGAGAGCCCACGATGTAGCCCGCTCGAGTCGAATGATAGATTTCGGTAGCAATAATTATCAAACAGAAAAAGAAAAGTTTTTGAGATACCTTTTTGTTATCCTCTGTATTTGTGTTTGATTATTATCTACGGCGTGGAGAACGCAAGAAAGAGACACAGAGCGAGCGAGCAGAAGAGGAGGATGGAGACTAGCTGCTCGTAGACGACAACGATGCTTTTCTCGGTCGGAAAAAAGGCCGCGATCCGAAATGGCCAGGTCGAGGAGTATAGTCGCCACGTCTTTGCTGGCGAGGTCTTGGCAGCCAATCCTAACCACGTCTTGAGCAAGCCATGCTCTCAGGGCGTCGTTCGCCAGATTTTGGCAGTCTCCCCAAATTGCTTCCTAATCCCAGCATCATCAATTCCAGAGACGAGGAAGAAGCATCATTCGAGGAAGCATGCCAAAACTAGTACAATTGTCAAAGCTCTAGATGACAGTAATTGTTTAGCTGGGATCCTCTCGGAGAAGAAGTCTGGCCACCATCGCCATAGAAGCGGTCGAGTCGGGGCGTGGCGGCCTCATCTTGAGAGCATATGCGAGGACCCGCGAGGCAATTGGCCGTGGGAATGACAACAATTCCAGGCCGTAGCTTGGCCTGCGAAGAGCCCTAGAATTGAGTCAATTGCACGAGGGGTAACGTTTTATAATGCCATGCATGCTCTTCCGTGGATGTAATATTTTTCCCCTCCCACTTTATAGAAATGGGTGGAACCTATCGAATTTTTGTTTCCTAGATGTGAGCGTGGAAAAGATAACGTAATTGTCGACTTGTATGGAACCCTTTCGTTCTCTCCTCAGCTCAGATCAGTTTTGCTGCTAGATGGATGCATCAATGTTAATTTTATTTCCTCTGCCAGTGAGTGGGAGAAGAAAACCACTTTCCATCAATTGGTTTATTCTATCATTAGGATAACCACTTACCATCAATTAATTCCATAAATTACATAACAGAGATTCCACAAACTGCATCCCTTGATTAATGAGAAGAGACAACAACAACTTCTAGACCATAACAAATTGGTTTTGATAAAAACTCAAGCATTTTTTATAATATGCACTATGCAAGCTGCCATCAGCATCAAAGAATTATAGTCCTTTCTGCATGTATATGGACATAGTCGATCAGTTTGTGCTTATGAAACATAGTGACTGACATTGAATATGGTTACAATATGCTACTAGTTTCCCTTTTTTTGTCCAGAAATATCTATAAAACTATAATCCACTCACAGTTATCTCAATTAACAACTGATCAGCTAGATTTACAATTAGATGCCACAACAGAATACAATCCCCATTCCTTCTCCTGGATCTTAGCCTTCACAGCAAAACGATGGTCTTCTGTGAACATGGAAGAATAATCAAAAGGCTTTTCATACCAAATGAGCATATCCTCATATGGTGCAAAAGGCTTGTTCCTATAGTGTGTGGCCTAAAAAGATGGACTTTCGTTTGTGAAAGGCAAGGATGAGCAACGGACTATGACAATTTGAGAACCGTTATCAATTCCATTTAATAAGATCATGTTTGTTTGATTTTAAATGACAATTGGATCAATTGAGAGGGCAGATTCCTAGAATCGACCCTTCCTCGAGTCACATTCTCGAGCCTTTATTAAACACGAAAAACAAATATATTAGGTTTTTAAGCGAGATAGTATAAATTATTATATTATTGTCAGATGATACATTGATTGTTTCAAATAGGTTTTGAATGTATATTATTTTTTTCTTTATAAATTAAATATTTTTAATAATTATAGGAGGTTTATTAAATCAAACTAATTTAGTTAATTTTATAGCCATTTGATGTAATTTAATGCACAAACATTGCTAAATATTCATCCAAAGGAAAAGAGGAGGAAAAAGTCAATTTAACTTTTGCTAAAAAAATTATTGCTATCAAAATTATAAGTCTCATAAACATTTTTATGATAACTCTTACCTAGCTTTCATAATTAAGAAAACTTATAAATCTAGACAATAAAAGTCAAAAAAAAAATCCCAAGCTAATTGAAAAAAAAAAAGAGAGACTAATAAAACTGACTTAAAATCAAATCATGTAATTTTCAAGTTGATTTTAGAATAGAATAGATTTTGAAAATAATTCTAACCTTAAATCAAAATGGTTTGTGCATCAATTAAAGATTTTTAAAATTTTTTTTTTGGAGCAATATATAAAATTTGAATCCTAGATCTTTTATAAGACATATTTATAGGAATGAGATGCCAAACAAATGTGCCAATCATAATTGTTGACCAAACGGTCTTTCTTTTTGTTTGTCTTTGCTTTTTTTCCACATCAAATTTTAATAAATCTGATTCATCTATTATTCAGAGTATAATAAATATATTTAAACCCCTGCACTCATAATTCTGGCATCTCAAATAACGTTCACTTTGCGGATGGTGTGCTCGCTCACAAAACCTCAGGTTCGTTGATTTCGAAATTCTGTGAGAAACAACCAGGCTCGATCCATATCCATCAGGCCGAAGATAAATAAAATAGTTTAAGCCAATACTTTCGTCCCATGTGAAAGCACAGAAGTTGAAGCCATTGGATTAATTAAATTCAAATATATTCACAACTCTACTATTCATATTGCCCATAAGCCCACCAGAAAGAGTCTTTGACAGCTACTAACATGATGCAGTATGCATCTGGAATAACAGAAAGGAGTTTTTCAGAATATGAAGCAGTGGAGAACAATCACAACATCATCCAAGTCAAATCCAAGAAGTGGAGTTTAGGCCTTATTTCAAGGCCCTGGATGATGAGCCCCCCCTTCCGACGCCATTTCACATCCTTCAAACTCAATTTCACATCACCATCATCCCCCTCATCATTGTAAAACTCCCCCAACTTGGCCTCCAACCACCCATCATCCCTCAAGAACCGCCGGTGCTGCTTTTCCTCCTCTTCCCCCTGATCATCATCATCGTCATCTTTCAAGTATACAGTTAGCTTCGAGGTGTAAGCTCCCAGCTTCACTGATGCCAACTGGGGAGAGTGTCTAAAGCCAGAGGCCGCAGGGGACCATTTGAAGACAAGATAAGCAGCATAGGTTGTTCTAGGAGAGAGAAGTTGACAGTCAATCCGGCCACTTATTTTGATACTAAAGACAGGCAGAAGCTCAGCGATTTCTGCAAACCTGATTCCAAGAAAAGCAATATTCCACGTTGAATAAGGTATTGCAGCGACAATGTAAACCACATGCAGTAGTACTCGAAGCAATTTAAACATCAACCCATATTATATTTGGGAAAAAAACAGGCTAAAGAAAAGCAGCAATCAGAAATTCAAGTTATAAAGGAAGTTGTTGCTTGCTCAAGGCATCTATGGGAGAAAAAAAGAGAGGTTGTAGACAAACCATGACCAGAATTGTTAAAATTTTAAATTGCTGGCAAAAACTCATTGACCTGAAGCTGGGTCTAATTGAGTTGACTTAAGCCCATATTTGAAATGTGTAAATCCTAATCCATGGATCGGTTAACTCATGAAGTCACTTCAGCAGCTTGGTCAGTTCCATCCAAAGCTCGACCTGAAAGAGTCAAGCTGTGGTTTGGTTACATTCAGGTTCAAAATAATTCTAAATTAATAATCTGAGCTATTGATATCCATGATCTGAAGTATAGATCATAAAGTTTGTTTCCGAGGGGTTTTCACTTTCTCTAAGCATTGTAGTAGAGGTTCTGTGAAACCCAGAACATGATGATCGTGTGGGGCGAAAATGTGAAGATGTGGGGCGAAAGTCTTCGCCCCATACATAATTTCCAGGAAGGCGCCGCCGTCTGTCCCCTCCCCTTACCATGATAAAAAAGGGGAGGGAGAGGAGCTCCCTCTGCCCCCGTCCCAAGCTTTGCCAGGCACCGGTAACCCCCCCCCCCCCCCCCAAAAAAAAAAAAACCGCCATCTGAGAAAGAGAGAGGGAGAGAGGCTCGGCCGCCCGACGGAAGAAGAAGGGGAGGGCCGTCAGAGGCCCTCCCCTCACTCGGAAGCCAAACCAGCTCCTGTATGTTGGTTCTAGCCTGGCAGTATGCCCACCGGCTCGCCGGGCCGAGCGCCGAGCACCAGCCCCCACCAGCGTCGGGGAGGCGTCCGTTGGGGTCCGGCCGACCTCCCCTGGATGGCTGTGCCACCGCCACAATAAAGGTGGCGGGAGAAGAACAGAAGAAACAGAGAGGAAGAAAAGAGAAGAAAGAAAAAAAAAAAAAAGGAAAGTAAAAGGCCGCCGATGGCGGTCGACACTGGGCCGGTCGTCGACGGCCGGGTATAAGGCCGGGAAGGGCCGTAAGCCACTGGCCATTTCCTTTTTCCCCACTCCCCCTGGTTCGGGTGAACCAAGAGAGAGAGAGAGAGAGAAGGAAAAGGGAGGGGCTGGGCCCAAGTTTGGGCCCAGCCAGTAAGCCCTTTGGGCTGATTTTTCGGACCCCAAATCGAGCCAGGCCCAATAAAAGAAGATGGGGTTTGGATAAGTGTTGATTTTAGTTCTTGGGGTATTTTTATTTTTTCATTTGGGCTTATATATTTGAAGATATTCAAGCCCCAAGTTGGCCCCAGGATTAAACTGGGTAAAGTTTAGAAGTTAATTTGATATGCTGATTTTGAAGATTAAAAATTGAGAAATTTATGTTGTAAGTACCAAGGTGCCTAAATAGCTGATTTACACTTTTAGATTAAAGTTAGGAGGTAAGTAAGCCATTTATCACGATTTTTATGAATTATTAAAGTATAAAAATTATGGATTTAAATGCTATACTGATATTTGAAAATAAGAAAATGGATTTGGTACTGAAAGTATGTTGTATGCTTTTGGCAACAATATATGCTATTTTGCAAACGTGACATGAAATGATATTTTGTGAATATGCTATTATGTGTCACCACGGTCCACTATGACATGATATATTACATGACTCCGATTCATCGGGACCCACCCTCCGCAGGGCAAATATGTGGACACATCCCTGAGTGTGCTGTGACAGAATACAGCATGATATGCTAGATAACTCCGATTAATCGGGACCCACCCTCCACAGGGCGAATATGTGGACACATTCCTGGGATGTGCTATGACAGAATACAGCATGATATGCTACATAACTCTGGTTCATCGAGACCCACCACAGGATGAATATATGGAGGACACACCCGAGGGGTATTCGGTTACATGACTCTAGAACCCACCCTCCAGGCCCCCACAGGGGCTATATATATGGGGGACACCCAAGGGGTGTTCTGTTGACACCAGTACCCTTCCTCCATAGGGGATGTACAGGAAGAATACACCTTTAAGGTATTCTGTTTACGTGAACGTAGTGTATGACCGTGAAACATTGGTATAAAATGAAATTTTACATGCTATTTACAGTGGTATAGTGGTTTGATTTGAAATTATCTTTTGAAATGCTACATGGCAATAGCTTCCAAAATTATTTTAAGCATATGATATGCATGATTTGATAACATGGTGAAATGTATTTGAATATGAAAGCTTGACGTATTTTTTATATAAAAATCTGAGTTGTTAAAAGCTTAAAATGGCTATATTATATTACAGTAGGCTTACTAAGTGTGAGCTCATTAAATCTCACAATGTTTTTCAGAGCCACAAGACTGAAAAAGGGGATATATGGTAGTTGGAGTTTCTATTAGAGTAACTTAGATCCAACATTTTGTTGTAGCCCCATTAATTTATGTTTGATGGGCATGTAGCCCAAAACTTATGATTATGACTTGTATTAAGGTTATTGATTTTGAATGACATAGAGGTATTATCCTTCCTTGTATAAATTGGATTGCTACAAGACGCCTTGCATGCCAGGCATGCGGTGGGTACCACTCCTTAGGCCACCACCATTGAGTCTGGGGCATAACAGCTTTTATGGTGTCAGAGCCTAGGTTTGGCCTTAGGCATAAACACTTGGTTGACTCTAAGCGAAATACTAGGATGACATTGAGAGGGTAAAAACTCTAAGAAAATTTTAAGTAAATATATTTTGAAAGCCTAAACTTTAGAGGTTTATAAAGATGTTGATTGGAACTTAAATCTAGGAGGAATTAAGAACGGCCTACTGCACTAGACGCTTGCGACATGATATGCAGTGGACTTTTTATTAGTAGAACTTACATTGTTGACATTGTAAGTTTAAAATTATGAGTTAATCTGCTGGTTATAGAGATGATTGACGTTGATGATTTTGGTAATGAAGTAATTGACTACATATTTTTGGATCAATTACAATTGAGTACTCATTAAAATTTAATTTGAGTCTGGATGGATAAGTATATATAATGGATTTTACTAAGAGGACTTGCATTATTGAAATTGCATGTTTAAACTAATTTGATGGTTATAGAGATGATTGATATTGATGTTAATGAAATGATGACTACATATTTTTGATTTATTACAATTGAATAGTCATTAAAATTGAATGTGTAGATGAATAAATATATAGTGGATTTTATTAAGAGAGCTTGCATTATTGAAATTGCATGTTCAAAGCTGATTAAACTGAGTCTAAACCCATTAGACTCATTTTCCAAACTTGGAGGAATTTTTGTAAGGCTCAGAGGATAAGCTGAAGGAACTATTTAAATTTTAGAGGATATATTGTGAGCTTATGTGATGGATTTAAGAGGTACTTGGGATAGCATCTTACCCTTAGTGGAATTGCATCGAGCCAATATTCAATGGATTCATTTGAGCTTTCTATAATATGAGGTGTAGATCTCCAGTTAGAGAGAGAATTATTGAATCCTAAGCTAATTTAAAAACTATAAAAGTAAATAATTAAGAAATGGCCTTGTGCAGCTCAGATTGAACAGAAATATGTATGTTGATGTTAGAAGGAGAGATTTAAAATTTCAAGTTGGAGATCAATTGGAAGTTTCACCAACCAAAGATATAATTTGGGCATTTGGGCTTAGAAGTAAATTGAGTCTACGATACATTGGGCCAATTGATCAGAGTTGTGCAGCGGAAGCGCAGAGGGCCCATAACCCAAAGGATCAAGTCCTAAGACGTCATAGCATTCCCTATATCAAGGTTCAATGGAGTAACCATTTTGAGAGGGAGGCTACTTGGGAGCTTGAGGAGGAAATAAAAAATAAATACCCTTATTTGTTTGTGACTTAGCATATGTAAATGAAAAGATGATTAATTTTATAATCAAAACTTTGAATTCTAAATGTTATATGAAGCGCCGATGCCATGTGAAACCCAGAATGTGATGATCGTGTGGGTCGAAAATGTGAAGACCGTGTGGGGTGTAAGTCTTTGCCCCACGATTTCGGGCAGGCGCCGCAGGCGCCGCCCTCTGTCCCCTCCCCTCACTATGATAAAAAGGGGAAGGGAGAGGAGCTCCCTTTGCCCCCGTCGCAAGCTTTGCCAAGCACTGGTATGCCCCCCCCCCCCCCCCCCATCTGAGAAAAGAGAGAGGGAGAGGAGGCTCGACCGCCCGTCGCGGCAAAGAAGGGAGAGGGCGCCGGAGGCCCTCCCTCACGGGAGCCAAATCGGCTCCCGTATGTTGGTTCGGGCCCGGCGGCGTGCTCGCCGGGCCCGAGCCCCATGCACCAGCCCCCACCGACATCAGGGAGTAGTTCGGTGGGGTCCGGCCAGCCTCCCCTGGCCGGCGTGCCACTGCCATAGTAACGTGGTGGGAGAAGAATAGAGAGAAACAGAGAGAGAAAAGAGAAGAAGAAAGAAAAGAAAGAGAGGGGAAGGAAAGGCCGCGGTGGTGGTCGCATTGGGCCATCGCGGTTGGGTATAAGGCTGGGAAGGGCCAGTGGCAGCTGTAAGCCGCCAGCCATTTCCTTTTTCCCCACCCCCTGGTTCGGGTGAACCAAGGGGAGAGAGAGAGAGAGAAAGGAGGGGGGGGCTCAAGTTTGGCCCAGCCCAGTAAGCCCTTTGGGCTGATTTTGCGGGCCCCAAATTGAGTCAGGCCCAATAAAAGGAAGATGGGGTTTGGATCAGTATTGATTTAGTTCTTGGGATATTTTTATTTTTTATTTGGACTTAATATTTGGAGATATTCAAGACCCAATTTGGCCCCAGATTAAACTAGGTAAAGTTTAGAAGTTAATTTGATACGCTGATTTTGGAGATTAAAAATTGAGAAATTTATGTTGTAGGTACCCAGATGCCTAAATAGCTGATTTGTACTTTTAGATTAAGTTAGGAGATAAGTAAGCCATTTATCATGATTTTTATGAATTATTAAAGTATAAAAATTATGGATTTAAATGCTATACTGATATTTAGAAAATAAGAAAATAGATTTGATACTGAAAGTATATTGTATGCTTTTGGCAACAATACATGCTATTATGCAAATGTGACAAAAATATTTTGTGAATATACTATTATGTGTCACCACGGTCCACTATAACCTGACATGGTATGTTACATGACTTCGGTTCATTGGGACCCACCCTCCATAGGACGAATGTGGACACATCCCTGAGTGTGTTGTGACAGGATACAACATGATATGCTACAGGACTTCGCTTAATCGGGACCCACCCTTCATAAGGTAAATATGTGGACACATTCCTAGGATATGTTGTAGCAGGATACAACATGATATGCTACATGACTCCGATTCATAGGGACCCACCTCCATGGGAGAATATGTGGAGGACACACCTGAGGGGTGTTATGTTATACGACTCTGGAACCCACCCCCCCCACAGGGGCTATATATCTGGGGGACACACCTAAGGGGTGTTCTGTTGACACCAGGACCCTTCCTCCACAGGGGATGTATAGAAAGGATTATGTTTACGTGGACGTAGTCTATGACCATGGGACATTGGTATAAAATAAAATTTTACATGCTATTTATAGTGGTACAGTAATTTGATTTGAAATTGTATTTTGAAATAATACATGGCAATAGCTTCCAAAATTATTTTAAGCATATGATATGCATGATTTGATAACATGATAAAATGTATTTGAAATATGGAAGCTTGACATATATTTTTTACATAAAAAAATCTGATTTGCTAAAAGCTTAAAATGGCTATATTATATTATAATAGGCTTACTGAGTGTGAGCTCATTAACATTTCACAATGTTTTTCAGAGCCATAAGATTGAAGAAGGGGATATGGGGTAGTTGGAGCTTCTATCAAAGTAACTTAGATCCAACATTTTGTTATAGCCTTATTGATTTATGTTTGATGGGCATGTAGCCCAAAACTTATGATGATGACTTGTATTAAGGTTATTGACTTTGAATGACATAGAGGTATTATCCTTATATAAATTGGATTGCTACAGGATGCCTTGCATGCCAAGCATGCAGTGGGTTGCCACCCCTAGGCCACCACCATCGGGTATGGGGAGTGACAGGTTCATCTTGTATAGGTTTTAATAGTCCCATCCTTCTTGGATTTTAGGAGAATTTTTTCTTCTCTTTACGCTTTTGACTAGTTTTAGTCCATTTGTATGAGACAAGGATATTGCAACTAATAATATGTTAAATAGGAATGGCAAAATTGAACATGATATGCAAACACAACTCTGAATCTAATACGAAATAAATAAGTTTGAGTTGACCTTAAATGAGTTCGTGCCATAAATATGTCGCTACGATTCTACAACTCAACTCAACTAATCTAAGCCTTTCCCTAACTACATTTTACATGAATATGCTTCCTCCACTCTGCTCTATTCAGGACTAAGTCGATATTCAAATTACAAATGTCACTACGATTATGAAACAAAATAATTGTGCCATATCGTGGGTTGAACTGCCAACTTGAAAAGTGACCCATTTGGTTGTTGACATATTAAGTGAGTCGTGTTAAACGAGTCGGGTCATATCTATTCGTGTTGAACAGGTCATGCATATTCATGTTGAATAGATCGTGTCTATTCGTATTGAGCAGGTCGTATCATGCCAATCCAATACTATTTATTTATTAAATGGATTATGAATATCATATCATGTCGTGTTACTCATGTAATGATCGTGTCATATTTGTGTTTAGATTTTTAACACGATTAATTAATCATCTCATATTCATGTCAACTCATATACCATTATACTTTAGCTTTGACATGATATGAACATGACACAACAATATGAATTGCCACCCCTAATGTTAAATATGTGTTAATTTCTAACCCTTTTCTGGTAATTAATTTTGGTTATTGTGTGGAATTTACATGTATATATTCACAAATTTAGCTAAAGTGACATCATGAAAAGCTATATGAAATTTTTATGTTTTGCATATGAAAAATGAGTGTTATTGTACAGAGAAAATTTCTATATGTCCTCGTACAGTTGATTAACTCCTCATCAAGACTCAAGCTTCAGGACTTCACAGGAGCTTTGAGTCCAAGTTGACCCAAAAGCTGATTGAAAATAGCATCAAGACAGTGTTTTTAGATTCTCAGCAAACCAAACACAGCAAAATAGCTGAAGAACAAGTAGAATATTTAGAGAGAGATCAAGAAGAAATTAAAGAAATAGTTTAGTTGTCTTATCATCCTGTTACACTCAGCAACATGCAAGCAGGATATAGCATAGCAACAGTGATTGATTTTGTGGCAGTCTAGTATCAAGATCTATCTTGAACACCTTCTGTGCAATGCCAAACTATTGAAATAAGAGGAAGACAAGGAAAATCTTACCGGTCTTCATTTTGTAACCTAGCAAATAGTTTATCTCTTGCTTATACAAAATCAACAAAGACAGCTTGCTAAAGCTCCATTATTAGAATCTAAACAAAAATTCTCCAAAAATAGAGGGGTTGTGCACATACCTGGACTCAGCCAGAGCAATCCATCTCCAACATGGCTTATGATCCCTTAAATTCATGCTTCTTGGAGATATCATGTAGCATTTACCTCCAGTTGATCTCTCCAATGCAAAGCTCTGCAATCCCAAGGTGTTGAAAAAAGAAAAAGAAAAACAAGATAGAAATCCAGTCCATACACATATGGCAACCGTCAATATTATATGTTTGGTTTCTTGACACTAGGGAAAGTGCATGGATAAAACCTCTGGGCTAGGCTGCAACTGCCATTTACGTTCTCTCATGGATGTAGGCACCTGACTGACTCTAAACAAAATTCTCATACCTTTTAAAAAGTATTCAAATTATAAGTTCTGGCATCTCATTTGCTCACCACGTCCACTATTATTGGCCCTCTCTGCTTTAAGTATATTAATCCAATTTTTGTTGAAAAATAAACTAAATTCAATAAAATGAAAATCAATAATAATGGTGGTGTGCCCATGCACATACTATGACAAACTAGGATCATGCCCAAGTTGTACACATAAGAGATGGACAAATGGATGCAAGGAGAAGGGAGAGAGATGAGTAATCCTCTGCATTGGAGACTTGAAGCACAAGTCCTTGGCCGTATTTTCCCAAAAATTAGGATTCTCTTATTTTGTTTGAATTGGACTCTCACTTATAAATGGAGGGGTCACTATGATATTTTCTTTGAAATATAATTTATTACAGACACATTCAAACTCTTGAAAGAATTAGTCTTCCAAGATGCAAGTCTCAGATTTCTTGAAACAAAGGGTATTGGTATTAGAAACCTTGATAACTCAGGCTTTTAGTTGTCTTGGTAGGTGAGGGATTTAGGTTTCCACCTTAGTAAAATTCTTCCCGACAATCTAAGACCCATCTAATTAAAGAAAATCATAATTTACTTTATCAGTCACATGAGACTATGCAGATGAGGTGTGTTCAATGTCTGAGGGGTATTCAGTAGTTCCCATTATATAGGATATAAATATTAGTGCATGTGCTGCTGAAACCGATGCACATGGAGCTGATATTAGTGCACATGAAACTAATAATAATAGACAGTTAGAGTAGAGCGCAGGGATTTATTTAATTCTTTCTAAATACTGTAAGGATTATGCTGCAATAATCTAAGAATTGCAAAATTTTCTGCAATATCAAAATAAAAAAAAGGATAGGAATGATTATGTAAAAAGAAATTAAAATAATTAAAAAAACTTTCCTAGCAATCAATTAAGAATATTTGGCAGAAATGATGGTCAGGATATACCAATGTCTATTATAACAAATACTTTGATTAGATACCTATCAATCTATCTACATGTATCAAACAGATAGGAGAGGAGATCTCTCCTCTAAAAAATTAGGAAAATGAAAGAATGATCATAGAAAAACATGGCCTCCTTTTAGCGCCATATCATTTCTTCCATGCTCTCCTTATTTTCTATTTAAACTAAAATTTCTAAATAAATGTTATTCTTACTTAATTGATATAAACAGAAAGAATATGTGTCAGTTCTACTTCACAATTTAGTATTTTCAAAGTATAAAGAGTCATTTTCTTTTTTTCAACCGAACACTTCCCTCTATTTAATTTAATTTCCCTATTAAGGTGAGTTCCTTTTTCTTGTTTTAGCTTTCTTCTAGGGTTCTCTTGTTGTCTCTTATAATGAATAAACTGAACTTGATTATCTAAGGCTTTCTTCTAGAGTCTAACATGTTATATTATAAAGTGCCCATAAAGCAATTTTTTTCTATTACATTTTCTTGTATCTATATAAATTTATAGTGATGTAATTTTTCAAATTGATACCAAGATTAAGACTAACATCATAACCAAGATTGTGATTTTAATCTATTTTAACTTTCCTCCCTTTTCTCTCATCTATTGTTAAGTTATTCCGCTAAATCTGACTCAACTTGTTTTCTATTACTTAATTAGCCAAGCCTTTTCACTAGGATACAACATATTTTATCATAATATTTTCTCCCTAGATATAGTATATTTTGAGACATACTTGATGCCCTACTTTTACATTGAGATGTTTGTGCAACTCAAGTAGATGGTTTAGATTTATGCATATCTCCAATTGATATTTGCTGTACTACTCTACTGCCAGTATAATCCAAGAATAAGTGCCATTTGTCAACTATTAGGTAGTCTACTTCTCTTCAACACTCTCCTTATCAAATAGGCCAGAGTCGGTGTGCTTTAATTAGCTGCCTCACAACAACCAGACATAGAGATTGCTTTTAACAGTTTGGTTGATGAATTTGTAAGAAGAGGATATAGGGAAGACAAACCAAATTAAACGGTAGGGCTATATGGAGGTGAGGGGAAGCAGGTAGGAGGTGGGTGCAATCGTAAGATGGTGATTAAGAAAGTAGATGAGGCCAGGAGGAAGGGTGGAGCAAAGGGGCAAGGATGAGGTGATGCAATGGTGTCCAGATCAGAAAAGATGTAGATGACAAAGAGATGATAACTAGTTTCTTAGACTTTTAAGTAGTGTTTGATTGTGGATAAAATTTAGAGAGAATAACAAAAGATTATTCATGTATTGCGGAAGGGTAGATTTATTCCACAGCATATGAGCTTTTCAATGTTTGGTTAGAGGGATGAGTGCACAGAATTAGAAACAGAATAAAATGTATTTAGTATGCATCAAATTTCATGATGATGCAGATATTACATGGACAAAATACTCTCTCAAAAGAGTCATTGAAAGGGTCATAAAATAAGTTCTCTAATTTTGCAGCACAAATCTATCCAAGCCCAGGGACAGAATTGGGTTGTGAAACCAGCGGAAGGATATCCCTTGAAATGATATATGTGAGGAATAAGCTTATTTCACACTATCAAAACGCTATTCGGCAGTATAAGGTAGAGAAGTGTCCCCACTTATTATGCAAGGCCTTCCAATTTCGTGCCACGAATGGTTGGATTCAAACAACTTAAAAATTCTAAATCATTAAAAAATCCATTTTTTTATTTTTCTATTATCTTTTGTTGAATCGATACGATTTCCTAGTGATATAATTTTTTGGAATTATAATTCTACAATTTATCTTCATCGCAGTTTTGTTTTTTCTTCCTAAATCTAAGTATCTAAATTAATTTGGATTCAGTTACTTGATTACGGTCAAAGTTCAAGTTATATTTGTCATGGTACTTATCAGTCAAACTTGAATACATTTTACTCCTACTCAGTTCAACTCAACTCATCTAAGCCTTTTCCCAACTACATGGGGTCGGCTATTTTACTCCTATTCTGATGCCAAAAAATAAAACATAATCTCTAACAGCATATGTCAACCAACCTAAACTGACAGGTCATAGTTTCATCTTATTTTCATAAATATTATTTATTTATTTTTGTTCACAATCATATATTCTTTCTAAACTTCAGGAGGAAAAAAAAAAGAAAAAAACCGGAAGGAAGGAGCCATCACCATTTTGCCGCCGTCGACGAGAATGGGATCGCAGAGGCGGAAATAGAGTTCCCTCTTCGACGAGTACTCTACCCAAATAACGGCCCGCGACAGGATCGACGGGTAGTCGGACGGTAGGAAGCGCTCCCACAGCGCGTCAGAGCTCGCCGCGGAGCGGAAGGCGGCCGAGACGAGCGCCGACCTGCATGAATCGCGAGGGGTCGTGAAAGAAAGCACGTGCGAGAGGCAGTCCTCCGGCAACGTGCGGATGTGCCGGCCCTTTTTCGCCTCCTCCGGTAGCCTCGCCATGGATCGTTCTCTGGTTCACGAAGAGGACAAGCTTTTGACTTGAAAGCGAAAGAGGAGAGAAGAGAACAGAGCAAGGTCTCGAAACTTCGACAAAGGCCCGAGCTTCCACGCTTAAGTCCGCAACGCCGTGTCCCATGCGATGTGGCGGGAGGAGATTGGTGAGAGAATCTGTAGGAGAGCTGGCTGGCAAGCACTCGCACCACTAGGCTCTTCTGAAGAGAAAGGTTCATGCTACAATTTTATAAAATTTTTAAAAAAGATAAAAAATATTATTTACTTCATTTCTATTTTTTTTTTAAAAAAAAGTATTAAAATAAAAAATACTAAAAATAATCTAATAATTATCTATCAAAATTTTGGTGATTAGTAATAGAAATTGTTGTTTAAAATTGAAGATAAATGTTAAGCAACTATTTACAAAAAAAAAAAAACTCATTTATTAAATTTTTATATAAATAATTTGTTAGATCATATAATAATTTTATAATTTAATCAGTGAACATGTTAATTATGCTTCCCAAATTATGGCCCAAGTCCAACCTAACCCACTCTATGTTCTCTCTCATAAAAGAAAAAAATAAATAAATTCAAGTTGAAGTTGAATTGAGTTGTTTGGCTAGATCAATAATTGCAAAACCACAATTTCAGTTTGAACCAATTAAAATATTAAAAAAAAGGTTAGATAGTTTTTATATATATATATATATATATATATATATATAGAGAGAGAGAGAGAGAGAGAGAGAGAGAGGGGGGGGGGTGGGAGGAAGAAGTAAAAGAGAAGAAAAAAAAAAAAAAAAAAAAAGGTATATATTTGGAAAGAAAAGAAGAAGAAAGAGAGTAATTTATATTTCTCTTATTTGGATAAAAGGGAAGAAGAAAGATTTATAAATTGATATTTAAAAATTATATAGATGCTCTTATCATAACAAAAAACTAAATCAAACAATAGTGATAAAAATTATAAACACATATTTTTTCTTCCTTCCTCTTTATTTATAAATTTAAAAGTAAAAAAAAATTATCCTTTAAGAGAATCAAAGGAATGGATAACCCTCATCTTTCTTTCCCTTCTTTTATTTTCCTCCAAAATAAAAGCTTTTATATTCTTCCCCTTCTCCCCTTATTAACCTTCATCCTAACAGACCTTGGAGAAAAAGGAGAAGATAAAACCCATTGCTCCATCCTTCACAGTTCACCCTATCAACTTATTTCTTCCTTAATTTCTCACTTTCATGGCATTTACTCTCCCTCTCTTTCTATTCTTATGTAAGGGGAGAGTAAAATTTCCCTCCCACTTTTCTCTCTCTCTTATATTTCCTGTCTTTTTTGTCCTCCCATTCATTTATTTTCCACCCCTTCCTACTCTCTTTCTTAACTCTCTTATCCTCCGAATTTGAGTGGCCTTTTTGTGTTGCTTGAGATAAATATGTCAGCTGCCCTTTAAAACAGTGTTACATGTGTTAAGTAATCTTTGGCTAGGAATTCAGATTTTTAAAATTTTAGTAATCAATTGAAAATACTAACATGCCATTGGTTGCAATCTTTATGATTTTAGATTATTAGGCCTTGAAAGATCGTAATAAAATGATTAGTTTGAACTAAGTGGGTATTTGTAAGGTAAATATTGCTTCTTATATACAATATTTTATTAAAATTGCTTTAAAGAAAGATATAATTACAACTTTATCGTGATTTCAAATTTTATTGCGGGAGAAAATTGTGTAGTTACATTATTTTCATATATAATTTAGTTATTAATAAATAAAATTATGAATATTCTAGATTTATAAATTATATTTATTAAATCATATTTGGTAAATTGAATGTCTGATTTCATCCATTTTGTTTATATTTCATCAAATCTATGTGTATTGGATCAAAAAGGAAAAATCATATTTGTTGAATATTTCATTGAAAATTTTTTGTATGCTTATTGAATATCGTAAGTATACATATTTGAAAAATAGGGGCTCTTAAAAATTTCATTTAATTTGAAAGAACCTAGTTTGAAACTCTATTTATAATTGTATAAATGCCCGAATATTATGAAACTTGAATGTTGAAAAGGGATTGGGGAAAAGATAGATATATCTATGTTTGTGTGCATATGTGTGTATATAGACTCTTTGCCTGATTATGATATGTGACTTACACTATAAGTACTGTATAGATATAATATATGATCTACACCATAAGTATGGTATATAATCTATACTGTAGTGATATTATTTGTTATGAATATATTTTGTAGAGGTTAATGTAATACTTGGATCTGCTTTGTAAGAGTTCTCACACTTATATCACATGGGTGCAGCCGTAGTCTTTAGCTGAATGATCTTTCTTTTTGTTTGTCTTCGCTTTTTTTTCCACTTTAAATTTTAATAAATTTGATTCACCTATTATTTAAACGAGTATGGTAAATATATTTAAACATCTACAATCATATTTCTGGTATCTCAAATAACATCATTTTGTGGATGCTGTGCTCGCCCACAAAAGCTCAGGTTCGTCGTTGATTTCGAAATTCTGAGAGAAACAACCAAGCTCCATATATTCATCAGGCCGAAGATCAATAACAAAGTTCAAGCCAATACTTTTCTCATATGTCATGTCGCACAAAAGTTGAAGCCATTGGATTAATTAAATTCAAATTTATTCACAACTCCGTAAGACCACCAGAAAGAGTTTTTCACAGCTACTAAAATGATGCAACATGCATCTGAAACAACAGGAAGCAGTTTTTTTTTTTTTTTTCAGAATATGAAGCAGTCGAGAGCAATCAGAACAGCATCCAAGTCAAATTCTAGGCCTTACTTCAAAGGCCCAGCAGGATGATATCATCATCAATTTCAAGCAGACATCGAGACGTATCGGGTGTAAGCTCCTAGATAGCTAGCTTCACTGATCGAGGGGGCAATTTGAAGACAAGATAAGCAGCATAGGTTGTTCTAGGAGACAGAAGTCAGGACAGTCAATCTTGCTACCTATATCCAACCAACAAGAACAGTAATGCCCAAGCTCAGCCACTTCTTCTGCGAACCTGAGTCCAAGGAAATTAAGCAACATTCCACGTTGTATAATTAAGGTATTGCAGTGACAATGTAAGCCACATGCAGTAGTACTTGAAGCAATTTAAACATCAAGCCATATTATATTTGGGAAAAAAACGCTAAAGAAAAGCAGCATCAGAAATTTAAGTTATATAGGAAGTTGTTGCTTGTTCAAAGCATCTATGGGAGAAAAAAGAGAGGTTATAGACAAGCCATGACCAGAATTGTTAAAGTTTTAAATTGCTGGCAAAATCTCATTGACCTGAATCTGGGTCTAATTGAATTGAATTGACTTAAGACCATATTTGAAATGTGTAAATCCTAATCCATGGATCAGTTAACTCATGAAGTCACTTCAGCAGCTTGGTCAGTTCCACCCAAAGCTCGGCCTGAAAGAGTCAAGCTGCGGTTTGGTTACATTCAACTTCAAAACAATTCCAAATTATATAATCTAAGCCGTTGATCTCCACGATCTGAAGTATATATCTTAAATTTTGTTTCTCAAGGTTTGTTTCTCAACGGGGTAAGAGAAGTGTTTTCTCTTTCTCCAAGCATTGTAGTAGAGGTTCATCTTGCATAGGTTTTAACAGTCCTGTCCTTGGATTTCAGGAGAACTTTTCTTCTCTACGAGCTTTTGACTAGTTTTAGTCCATTTGTGTGAGTTGAGAATATTACAACTAATAACATGTTAAATAGGGATAGCACAATTGAATGCGACATGCGAACACGATTCGAACCCAGCATGAAATAAGTTTGGATTGATCTTAAATGAGTTTGTGTAGTAAAAATATCGATACGATTATGATACAAAATAATTGTATCGTATTGTGGGTTAACCTGCCAACTCAAAAGTAATCCGTTTATGACTTATTTAGTTAAAATATATTAAGTGAGTCATAATAAGCGAGTTGGATCGTATATATTAGTGTTAAGCACACATTCATGTTGAGCAGGTCAGTTTATTCGTATGAAGAAGGCGTATCATATCAAGCCAATACTATTTATTTATTAAATGAGTTATGCGTGTCGTATCGTGTCATATTGTATTTAAATTTTTAACACAATTAATTAACCACATCGATTCATGTCGACTCACATACTATTATACTTTAGCTTCGACACGATACGTATGAACACAATACGAAAACAGGAGTTGCCACCCCTAATGTTAAAATGTGTTGATTTCTCATCCTTTTTGGTAATTACTTTTGGTTATATTCACAATTTTAGCTATGTGAAATTATGAAAAGCTTTATGAAAATTTTATGTTTTGCATATAAAAAATGAGTGTTATTGTACAAAGAAATTTTTTATATATCCTCGTACAGGTAATTAACTCCTCATCAAGTCTCAAGCTTCACAGGAACTTGCAGTCCAAGTTGACCCAAAAGCTTATTGAAAATAGCATCAAGACAGTGCTTCTAGGTTCTCAGCAAACCAAACACAGCAAATAGCTGAAGAACAAGTAGAATACTTAGAGAGAGATCAAGAAGAAATTAAAGAAATAGTTTACTTGTCCTATCATACTGTTACACCCAGCAACATGCAAGCAAGATATAGCATAGCAACGGTGATTGATTTTGTGGCAATCTATTATCAAGTTCTATCTTGAACACGTTCTGTGCAATGTCAATCTATTGAAGTAAGTAGGAGGAAGACAAGGAAAATACTACCCGGTCTTCATTTTATAACCTAGCAAATAGTTCATCTCTTGCTTACACCTACAAAATGCACACAGACAACTTGCTAAAACTCCATTATTAGAATCTAAACAAAAATTCTCCAAAATAGAGGTTGTGCACATACCTGGACTTAATCAGACCAATCCATCTCCAATGTCGCTGATCATTAATCCCCCATCTAATATCCATGCCTCTTGGAGATATCGTGTAGCGTATACCTCCAGTTGATCTCTCCAATGCAAAGCCCTCCAACCCCAAGAGTGTTGAAAAAAGAAAGAAGAAAGAAAGAAAAGCAAGATAGAAATTCAGTCCATACACATATGGGAACCCCTGGGTTAGGCTGCAACTGCCATTTACATTGTCCTCATGGATGGAGACACCTGACTGACTCTAAACAAAATTCTCATACCTTTTAGAAAGCGTTCAAATTATATGTTTCGGGATCTTATTTGATCACCACGTCCACCATTATTGGCCTTCTCTGCTTTAAGTATAATAATCCAATCTTTGTTGGAAAGTAAACTACATTCAATAAAATGAAAATCAATAATAATGGTGGTGTGCCCATGGACATACTACGACAAACTAGGATCATGCAAATGCTGTGCTCATAAGAGATGGACAAATGGATTCAAGGAGAAGGGAGAGAGATGAATGTTCTTCTTACTTAATTGATATAAACAGAAGGAATGTGTGTCAGTTCTACTAGCTTCTCAATTTAGTGTTTTCCAATTGTAAAGAGCCATTTTCCTTTTTTTAACCGAACATTTCCCTCTATTTAATTTAATTCCCCTATTAAGGGGAGTTTCTTTTACTTGTTTTAGCTTTCTTCTAGGGTTCTCTTGTTGTCTCTTGTAATGAATAAACTGGCCTTGATTATCTAAGACTTTCTTCTAGAGTCTAACATGTTATATTATAAAGTTCCCATAAAGCAATTTTTTTCTATATTTTTTTCTATTACATTTTCTTGTATCTATATAAATTTATAGTGATGTAATTTTTCAAATTGATACTAAGATTAAGACTTCAATTTTTTCTATATTTTTTTTCTATTACATTTTCTTGTATCTATATAAATTTATAGTGATGTAATTTTTCAAATTGATGCTAAGATTAAGACTAACATCATAACCAAGATTTTGATTTAAATCTATTTTACTTTCCTCCCTTTTCTCTCGTCTATGTTTATTTATTCGTCTAAATCTGACTCAACTTTTCTCCCTAGATATATAGTATATTCTGAGAAATACTTAATGCTCTAATTGTACATTGAGATGTTTGTGCAACTCAAGTAGATGGTTTAGATTTAAGCTTAACTCCAATTGATATTTGCTGTAGTACTTTATTACTTGTATAATCCAAGAATAAGTGCCATTTGTCAACTATTAGGCAGTATACTTCTCTTCAACACTCTCCTTATCAAATAGGCCAGAGTCTGTCTGCTTTTATTAGCTGCCTCTGAACAACCAAACATAGAGATTGCTTTAACAGTTTGATTGATGAATTTGTAAGAAAAGGATACAGGGAAGACAAACCAAATTAAATGGTAGGGCTACATTGAGGGGAGGGGAAGCAGGTAGGAGGTGAGTGCACAAGGGTGGTTCCCAAACTACTTGTGCGGCGTTGTTGAGTCATCGGCTAGTCAGTTGTCGGAACTTTCCAGCGGTTGAGGAAAATGTCCACTGCATGGGTTATATATGTAAGCTTTCGGGTAGAATGAAAGGGCACACACGAGTGGGATAGGCCTTGGAGTGGGTCTATGTGTGTCTATGTAATATGAGAAATCAATGATATGAGTGTTTAAACTCAGTTCCTGTTTTGATATGGGTAAAGGCTGGCTAGACTGTGGGGTCTAGCGCCGCATGGGGTTACTTTGGCCTGAGAAATTAAGTCTAGACCGAAGTTTTTCTGATGCTGACAGATCACTTTTGAGGAGCATCAAGCGACAGAAATGCTTCGTTGGCCTTCAGAGAAATGATAGGGACCGCCTCCTTCACCCAGAAACCTGCAAGAAAAGTTCCGGACCGGTGGTTCCGACAGGGACCCTCCGACGCTCAAGTCAGCGATCTGGAGAACAGGGATTTTTTAATGAAAGAGTCGAGATTGAGTCCCCCCTTTTAGCTGAGCTCGGGGTCCTCTTATACCTGTCCTGGAGGTTCCTTTCTTTCCGTTCCGTTTCGAACCGTCGAATCTTCCTTGTTAGGATAAGCTCCCTCGAACGGCAAGTGGTTAAGTCGTTGCTGGATAGGGGCCGCTTAAGGCGGTAACTGCTAGGCGTGCTAGTTCCTGCCCATGATTTCGGTGAGCGAGATATACGGTAACGGATGTCTTGAATCTCGGGATCTGTTGAAGTGGGTCATAGTGTATGTAGGAAAATAAGGCACCAAGTTAGAACCGGAGCCGAAGCTAGGGTTCGAAGCCGACGGACCGGAGCTAGAGGCCGAGGCCGACGCTGGAGGCCGAAGCCAAAGGCCGGAGCCAAAAGTCGGAGCAGTATACCGAGGCCGACGCTGGAGGCCAGAGCCAAAGGCCAGAACTAGAGGCCGAGGCCGACACTGGAGGCCGGAGCCATATACCGAGACCGACGCTGGAGGCCGGAGCCAAAGGCCGGAGCAATATACCGAGGCCGACGTTGAAGACCGGAGCCATATACCGAAGTCGACGCTGAAGGCCGGAGCCAAGGACCGGCACTAGATGTCGAAGCTGGAGTAGGGACAAGAATCCCAATATCCCAAGCGATCACATCATTTGGTTCTGAAAATCGTGCAGGGTGTTATGACGCCGCCCAGAAGGGATGATCAACTGCATCAGATGCCCCCCCACCCCTGAGATGGGGGCGCAGAGTTACCAGCGAAAAGGGGTGTTAAATCCACTAGGCGGCTGATCTCCGTACCATTATATCATCTGTTCAGGCTGTTGGGATTGGGAAAGATTTTTCTCAGGTGAGGAGTTGTAAAAAGGTGAGCATCATCATTGCGGTAAGGTCACCGTCGCCTTTTTATTGGTGGTGTTTCTCGTGTTTCTTGCGCCGATGGGCCGTCGAAGCGACTCCCAGTGAGGAGCGGACACATGGCCGAATCGGACAACCGCGGGATGATTTAAAATGGGGTTATAAAGGAAAGGATCGTCCTTACCCGGCGATCCCCGTCTTCTCTTACGTTATTGCCCTCCTGCCTTGAATCCGCAAGCGTCCGTTTACCTCCCGTGTCCATTCCCCTCCTCGCGCTCCTTTAATCTCAGTTCAAGCTTTCCAGGTTAGTTCCCATGGCTTCCTCGCTTTCTTGGCCTTCTTCCAATTCCGGGAATCGTTCCCCCATTCCTTCTCAACCTTCTGCTTCCCTATCGAGTCAATGGACCACCCCATCTTCTGACCATTCCTCACCGGAACGGCGGTGGTCGGCTAGATGTCCCGCAGCCGAGAGTCATCCGACCGTCGGACGGACCTCCCCCCGGTGCCGTCCGACAACCGCTGGTCCTTCCAACGTTGTCAAGAGTCCCCCGAGTGAACTGCTTCCACTATGTCTACTCAAGACATAGTAAACCTAAGAACCAAGTATAATTTTCCGTCAAACATGCGTCTGTCCTACCCTGCTCCTGATGACAGGGTAACCTCTTCCCGTCCCGGAAGGGTTGCCTTGTACGGAACCTTTTTTAAGACAGGACTTTGATTACCCATTCACCCTTTCATCCTCAACCTTCTAGACAGATATTCTTTAACACCTTCCCAACTAGTCCCTAACTCGATTCGAACTATCGTTGGCTTTCTGGTTCTCTATCACCTGCAAGGTATAGAGGCTAGTATCTCCTTATTCCGCAGTTTCTATACCCTTCGCAAGCAGTCAGGTTGGTGGTCCTTTACTCCTAGACTCACTAGGATCCTCAAATTGTATCTTCCCACCTCTGTTAAAGGGTGGAAGGATAAGTTCTTTTTTGCCGATGTCGAGCGGGTGAGTGGAAGCTGGGGAACACCAAATACCGACGCCAATAGGGATTCCTCCATCCTCCCGAGGGATCAAATGGCATTTGGGCAGCTTCTGACTGCTGATGTCCCTCGATGTAATAAGCTTCTAATCGACGAAAACCTTCGTCTCGCCGGCCTAATCCCATCTGGTGGTGAGCATTTGATTACTCACCTCTTTCCTTCTTTCCTCTTTCTCTTTCTATTTTTTTTTTTTTACTCATCTCCTATTTTTAATAGGGATGACGCCATCACTTCGTAAGCTCAGGCAAGCTATTACCAAAAGAGGAAGGCAAAGGGGAATGGGGCCCCCGCCGAGAGGAGGGCCGTCGCCAAGATTCCAAGGAGGGCCGATGCTGGGAGGGCCGATGCTGAAAGGCCAAGGTTATGGAGCCCCTACGCGGGCGTGAGGCGGTAAGAGCCCAAGCCGACGAGCCCGTAAGGAAAGAAATGGTAAGGGCCGAGGCCAGCGAGGAAGTTGGGCGGAGTCAGGCAAGAGGAAATGATTTGCCTTCAGTACCGGCTCCCTCTCCTGTCATCCTGCTCGATCCCTCTCCGAAGCGGGTTGCAAAAGCACCATCACCCCCGCCCGAAGCCTCCGAAGTGGAGCCGGTTCACTCAATCACAAAGCCGGCTCCATCAGCTGTCATGCCCCCCAAAGGGGCAGCAACCGAGGCGCCTCCACTAGCAAAGGTGCCGAAGGTAGCAGAGTCGGAGTCCTCCCACGCAGCCCCCACGTCTGCGGAAAGGAATGGCGTCAACCCTTCTTTCCAATCGATTTTGGCGAACCACAGAGCTGGGCCAAGCGAGCGTTGAACGAGGCATCCGTGGTTGAGGTGCAGGAGTTTCTCCGAGATCGGGGGGAGGGCTACCTTCTTCCGAGAGGATCTATGGCACACCTTTGGGTGAGTTTTGCCCTCTTATCAACTTTTTCATCATTGCCCTCTCTCTCTTTTTTTTTTTAACCTAGACACTTCGTCCAGGCACTGAACTCTATGATTGCCATGAGGGACCTTTGGGCCCTGGGCGATGCCGCTCTCGACCAATCGCGGGAGGAGATGCAGGCACTCCAGGCCAGGGCAGAGAAGGCGGAAATGGCCTTGGAGGATACTCGAGCCACATTAAAAGGCCAAGCCGAAGCCATCCGGCTAAGAGCTGAGAAGGCAGAATATGCGCTGGAAGTTGCCCAGCGTCAAGCGGCCAACGAGCTGATAATGCTCAGGTGGCCGAAGAAAAACAGAGGATGGCAGAGGAAAAATTGGAGGTGGCAGAATCAGATATGTATATTTTGAAGAACCGATTATACTCCGCCACCATTGAAATAGATGTGGCCAAAGAGGTCGCCCGTCAGTCCGATGCCAAGATTGCCGACTTGAAGGCGGCGGTGACCGAAGCTGAGAGGAAGGCCGCCGAGGCCGATAAAAAGGTCATGGAGGCCGAGGAGAAGGTCGCGGAGGCCGAGCGGAAAACCTCCGAGGCAGAGAAGAGAGCCACAGAGGTCGTAGAGAACTTTAGGAAGTCTTGAGCCTTTAGTAAGGAATTAGCCGAATCAACGACATTTGCTTACGAAGCCGGCTTCCATGACTGCAAGGAAAAGGTCCAGCAACTCTACGACCTCGAGGGGATTGAAGGGTTGGAGCCAGATGAAGTCCCTGAAGATGACGACCCAGCCCCAAGTGATCCTTAGTTTTTTATTTTTATTGTATTGCCTCAAGTCCGACTTAGATCGGCAATTTTGTAAACTTTTAGCTATTAATGAATCCTTCGATCCGTAACACTTATCTTTGATCATAATTGGTTTTGCTAGTGTGTGAGTTGTGGCGAACCAACAACCAATGGCCGAAAAGCTACAGCACATTTCTTTTTCAGTTAGAGAACTGATGCGGGATCAGTCTTGGTTGCAGAAACGAAAGTTGAACCATAGGTAGTATAAGACCCCGCTCTTGCCGACGTGAAGTCGTGGAATGCCTAATGCCTCATTAGATGCCATGCAGAATTGGACAGCGTGTGCCGACACGGAGCTGTGTCCTTAAATGCCGATGCAAAGCCAGGCTTTGGTGCCGACGCGAAGCCGGGCTTAAGTGCCGACGCGGGGCCGGGCTTTGTTGCGGCGCGAAGCCATGCTTTGTTGCTAGCGCGGAGCCGGGCTTATGTGCCGATGCGGAGTCGTGCTTTGTAGCCGGCGCGAAGCCATGCTTTGTTGCTAGCGCGGAGCCGGGCTTAGATGCGACGTGGAGCCGGGCTTAAGTGCCGATGCGGAGTCGTGCTTTGGTGCCGACGCGGAGCCGGGCTTAGGTGCTGACACGGAGCCGGGATTTGGTGCCGACGCGGAGCCAGGCTTAAGTGCCGATGCAGACCCGGGCTTAAGTGCCGATGCGGAGCCGAGCTTTGGTGCCGGCGCGGAGCCGTACTTTGGTGCCGGCGCAGAGTCGTGCTTTGGTGCCGGCACGGAGCCGGGCTTTGTTGCCGACGCAGAGCCAGGCTTTGTGCCAACGCGGAGCCGGGCTTAGGTGCCGACGCGGAGCTAGGCTTAAGTGCCGATGCGGAGCCAAGCTTTGGTGCCGACGCGGAGCCGGGCTTATGTGCCGACGTGGAGCTGGGCTTTGGTGCCGACGCGGAGTCGTGCTTTGGTGCCGGCGCGGAACTGGGCTTTGTTGCCAACGCGGAGCCGGGCTTAAGTGCTGATGCGGAGCCGGGCTTAAGTGTCGATGCGGAGCTGGGCTTTGTTAAGAAGTATGATCACTCGAAAAGCAATAAAAATATTTCGAACAGCAATCTGTCAAGCAAGTTCAAATTAATGGAGTTAGCACATCAATGATAATACCGACGTAGATTATCGGCGTTCCAAGTGCAAGGGAGCGGTTTCCCGTCTAGCTCTACAACTTTGTATGCCCCGTGATGAAGCACCTCCTTGACACGGTATGGTCCTTCCCATTTCGGTGCCAGCTTGCCTCCCTCCGTCGGCTTTAATACTTCAGCTCGTCATAGGACGAGATCTCCAGGGCGGAATGTCTTGGACCGTACTCGAGCATTGTAGTATCTGGCTACTCGCTGACGGAAAGCCGCCATACGAAGTTGCACCTGGTCTTGCAATTCTTCCACTAGATCTAGATTGGCCCGTAGCTGACTTGGGTTACTCTCTTCGTGGTATAACTCTGTCCGGAAACTAGAAACACCTATCTCCACCGAAATGATGGCCTCGGTCCAAAGACCAGGCTGAAAGGAGTTTCCCCGGTGGGGACACCTATTTATTGGCTTGGATAGCAGTGGCGGAGTAGATAGGAATTCCTTTAGCCCCTCGAATGCCTTCTGACATTCTTTCGTCCATTCGAATCCATTGGCCCTACGGAGCGCCTTGAAGAAAGGCAGGCACCTCTCAGCGGACTTGGACAAGAAACAGCTTAAGGCCGCCACCCTTTCCGTCAGGCGATGTACTTTCTTCTTGTTGGTGGGAGACCTCATGTCCAGGATGGCTTGAAACTTTGTCCAGATTTGCCTCGATTCCTCGCCGGGTCACCATAAAACTCAAGAACTTTCCGACTGTCACCCTAAATGCACACTTGCGTGGATTCAGCCTCATCTGGTATCGGCGAAGGTTGTCGAAAGTCTTCGTTAGGTCGGCGATATGGTTGGTGGCGTGGACACTTTTGTCAGTATGTCATCCACGTACACCTCCATGTTGCATCCTATCTGGTCCTCGAAGACTCTATTCATTAACCTTTGGTAGGTGGCTCCCGCGTTTTTTAGCCCAAATGGCATTACATTGTAGTAGTACAACCCCTTCTCGGTTATGAAGGAGGTAGCTTCCTCATCCACCGGGTTCATTCTGATCTGGTTGTACCAAAGAAGGCATCCATGAAGCTAAGGATCTCATGGCCGGATGTAGCGTCCACCAGTTGATCGATCCGGCGCTAAGGAAAGCTATCCTTAGGGCATGCTTTGTTGAGATCGGTGAAGTCTACGCACATCCTCCAGCTTCCATTAGTCTTACGGACCATCACCACGTTGGCCAACCATTCGGGGTAATGAACTTCCCGAATATGGCCCGCAGCCATCAGCTTGCGAACTTCCTCGTCGATAACTTTCTGTCTGTCCGGAGCGAAGCTCCTTTTCTTCTGTCGGACTGGTCGACACTCTGGTCTGAGGTTGAGCCGATGAGTGATCATCTCCTTAGGGACGCCTGGCATGTCTAAGGATGACCATGCAAAGACGTCAGCGTTGGCACGCAAGAAGGTGAGAAGTCGATCGCGTGCCTCTTCCGGAAGTAGCGCTCCAACCTGGACGGTCCTTGTCGGGTCATCCCCCAAGGGGAGGGTCAGGAGGTGCTCGGCTGGTTCCCCCCTCCTTCCCGGCTCTCGGGGGTCAAGCGGCTCAGAGGTATTGCCGACGCTGCCTCCAGTGGACTGGGGGATAAGTGATAGCAAAGCGGTGGTGGGCTTTGCTCTCCCTTCATTTCTCCGACTCCTTCGTCGGTAGGGAATCTTACCAACAATCTCTTGGTGGAGATGACGACATCTAGCAAATTCAAACTGGCCTTCCCAGGATAGCGTATAAGCCAGCGGGACCCGGACCACCAGAAAATTTATGACCATCGTGCTTTGCCGCAGAGGGGTCCCAGCTGTGACAAGGAGGGCAATCTCCCCTTCAACGCTCACAGAGTCCCCAGTAAAGCCCATTAAAGTGTGGCGATGGGTCGAAGGAAAAACTTTGATAGGTTCATCCGAACAAAAGCTTCGTAGCTCAAAACATCCACCGAACTTCCACTATCAACTAAAATTCTTTTACATGATGTTTGGCTATGGTCATGGATACAACGACGCTGTCATCATGCTTATTAACTACCCATCTAAATCCTTTCCAAAGAAAGGAATTACAGAGTCTATTCCCTCTCGCTATCTTTTTGAACCACCATCTGCCTCCAGGAAATCATAGCTATGGTCTTTTCCGCAGGAGCATTATCCATGCCAGTCTAAGTGTAGGAGGCACCGATGAACCTGGAGTAGGAATGTTTTCCCTTCGAACGAACTTGCCCAAGTGACCCTGCTGGACAAGCTCTTCAATGGCCTTCTTCAGATGGCAGCAGTCCTCAGTGTCATGACCGTAATCTCGATGGTACCGACAGTAAAGTTCCTTATTATGGGGGGTCCCAGACTTCATGGGAGGCAGACGCCTAAAGTATGGCTCATCCTCGATTCTAGTAGGATGTGAGATATCGAAGCCATGAGGGGAGTGAACTGCTCCTTGGGGACAAGCGACTGTGGCCGGCGATCTAGGAGGTGAGAGGCTCAGGCTTCCGGGATCGTGCTCCGGCATGCTCAGTGGATGCTGATTTCTTGCTGGGATTCTTATCAGCTTCCCTCTTGGAAGAATCCGCCTCGTCAGCGCGAATGTATTTCTGCACCCGGCTCAGAAGCTCGGCGTAAGAGCTGGAGGCTTCTTGTCTAGGGAATAGGCGAACCTAGAAGGATGAAGTCCTCGCTTTAATGCCAAAGTGGCTACAGAATCATCCAGATTTATACCTCCAATGCTGCCTCCTTGAACCGAGCGACGAAGTCCTTTAGGGTCTCGCCACTTCTTTGCTAGACAGCGAATAAGCTATCAGCCACTCGTGGGATCTTCCGGCATGCATCAAAGTGGGCCAGGAAAGATTGTTCGAGTTGTCGGAATGAATTAATGCTGTGCAGTGGCAGGCAGGAATACCATGCACGCGCTGCCTTGTGAAGGGTGGCCGAAAAGGCGACACATAGGAGGGATTCCGTCGCTCCTTGGAACTGCATGAGGACCTTATAGCTCTCCAGGTGGTCCAATGGGTCCGTCGTGCTGTCATACGGGTCCAACTGGAGGAGACGGAAACGGGGCGGGACCTGTTCCTCCATGATGCATCGGAGAGCAGGGTATGGTGATCGTAGTTCGTCCCATGAGGGTTGGCGATCCGATGGCTAAGCTCCTCCAACCGTTGATGATACTCATCGAGCCGTTGCTCAGCCCGATGGGTAGTCTTCCTGTTGGCGTCGTCTTTAGATGAGTCAGAAGATGAAGCCGATGAAGACCGCCGGTGTAAGGAGTGCACCCGTCTTGGTTCCTTCTTGCCCGGCCATCGGTGGAACGATCAGAATGATGGAAAAGAGACCGCCATTGCTTTGAAGCCTCTCAGCGACGAGGTTCAGGAGGTGAGTAACGGGGGCCTCAGGTGGGGTCCCGCCTTGATGAGATTGAATTGTTCCACGTACCCCTTCGCCGGGTGGAGGGGTTGAGGTGCAGCGGCAAAAGTGTTCCTACAATCTCCGTACCACCATCATCAGGTCCTGGACTTGGTGAGCTAGAATCTCAAGCCGGTCAGGCTGGCTCATCTATGCAGGGGGCGGAACATGGAGGTTGGCCTCCGATTGCTCAGCCCGCGGAATGCGCTCCGCGGCCTGGCTGGTAGAAGCCTTCGGGGCTCGTGTTGTCACCATCGTCTTCCTTGCAGAATCAATGGGGTCACAGGGAGAACTTTCGCCTTTCACGTGTACGAGCCCCCTTCCTGGCGCGCCAATCTGATGCTGCCATATCACTTTTGAGGAGCATCAAATGACAAAATACTTTGTTGGCCTTCAGAGGAATGATAGGGACCGCTTCCTTCAGCTGGAAACCTGCAAGAAAAGTCCCGGACTAGTGGTTCCGACGGGAACCCTTCGACGCTCATGTCAGCGATCTGAAGAACATGGATTTTTTAATGAAGAGTCAAGATTGAGTCCCCCCTTTTAGCTGAGCTCGGGGTCCTCTTATACCTGTCCTGGAGGTTCCTTTCTTTCCGTTCCATTTCAAAACCGTCGAATCTTCCTTGTTAGGATAAGCTCCCTCGAACGGCAAGTGGGTAAGCCATTGCTGGATGGGAGCCGCTTAAGGCAGTAACTGCTAGGCGTGCTAGTTCCTGCCCGTGATTTCGGTGAGCGAGATATACGGTATCGGATGTCTTGAATCTCGGGATCTGTTACCTAAAGTGGGTCATAGTGTATGTAGAAAAATAAGGCACCAAGTTAGAGCCGGAACCGAAGCTAGGGTTCGAAGCCGATGGGCCGAAGCTGGAGGCCAGAGCCAAAGACCGGAGCCATATACCAAGGCCGACGCTGAAGGCCGGAGCCAAAGGCCGGAGCCATATACCGAGGCCGACGCTGAAGACCGGAGCCATATACCGAAACCGACGTTGGAGGCCGGAGCCAAGGGCCGGCACTAGATGCCGAAGATGGAGTAGGGACAAGAATCCCAATATCCCGAGCGATCACATCATTTGGTTCTGAAAATCATGCAGAGTGTTATAACGCCGCCCAGAAGGGATGATCAGCCGTATCACTTCCCGTGACGAAACCATAATGAACAGGAAGATGGTGATGAGAAAGTAGATAATAAGGGCAAGACGAAGGATGGAGAGAGGGGCAAGGATGAGGTGATTCAATGGTGTCAGGAGATCGAAAAAGATACAGTTGAGAAAGAAATGATGAATGGTTCTTAGAATTTTAAGCAGTGTTTGATTCTTGATAAATTTAGATTTATTCTACAAGATATGAGCTTTTTCAATGTTTGGTTAGAGGGATGAGTGCACAGGATTAGAGACAGAATATAATGCATTTAGTATGTATTGCATTTCATGATGATTCAGATATTATAGGAACAAAATTACTCTCTCAGAAGATTCATTGAGAGGGTCATATGATAATGAGGTAAAATAAGTTCTCTATTCTTGCAACGGGACTTCCCCACTTGTATATCCTGCAAGGCCTTCCATTCTTGTACCAGGAATGGTAGGATTCAAACGACTTGAAAATTCTAATTAAATCATTAAAAAAAATTCATATTTTTATTTTGTTGTTGTTGAATCTATTAATTTCCTAGTGATATAATTTTTAGAATTATAATTCTACAGTTTACCTTCATCGCAGTATTGTTTTTTCTTCCTAAATCTAACTTGAATTGGCTCATCAGTTACTTGATTACGGTCAAAGTCCAATTTATATTTGTCATGGTACTTAATCAACTTGAATACATTTTACTACTCTTATGCCAAAAAAAAAAAAAAACTAACACCCTAAACTGATAGATTATAGTTTCTTACTTTCTTCGCAATCATATATTCGTTGTAAATTTCAGGAAAAAAAAAAGCCGTCACCATGTTGCCGCATCGACGAGAATGGGATTGCAAGACGCGGAAACAGAGTTCTCTCCTCGACGAGTGCTCCACTGGATCAACGGGTAGTCGGACGGCGGCAACCGCTCCCACAGCGCGTCAGAGCTCGCCGCGGATTGGAAGGCGGCCGACACGAGCGCCGACCTCACGAATCGCGAGGCGTCGTGAGGAAAGCACGTGCGAGAGGCAGTCCTCCGGCAACGTGCCGATGTGCCGGCCCTTTTCGGCATCCTTTCGTCGCTTCGCCATGGATTGCTCTCTAGTTCACGAAGAGGACAAGCTTTAACTTAACGGCGAAGGAATGGAGGAGAGAACGGGCTCTTATCATCTCGAAACGCGGACGAAGGCGTGGTCTTCCATGTGTACGCCGGCAAGGCGGTGTCTCATGCGATATGGCGGGGGGACTGGTTAGACGTAGGAGAGTTACTGGCAATCTCTCGCACCACTGGCACCTGCTGATGAATAAGGCTCATGGTACAATTCTATAAAATTCTAAAAAGTAAAAAAAAAAAAAAAACTATTATCTTCTTTTCTGAAAATTTAAGCAATAACATAAGTATTAAAATAAAAAATGCTAAAGAGAATCTAGTAATTATTTATTGAAAGTTAAGTAATTAGTAATAGCAATTGTTGTTTAAAATTAAAGACAAATGTTAAGCGACTATTTATAAAACAACTTATTTATTGAATTATTTTATATAAATAAGTTGTTAGGATCATTTCAATAATCTTATAATTTAATAAATAAATAAGTTCTTTATGTCAATCAAATTATGATCCAAGTTTAACCTAATTCTCTCTCATAAAAGGAAAAATAAAATACTGCTAATTCAAGTTAAAGTTGAATCGAGTTGTTTGGTTGGGTTTGCAAAACCATAATTTTAGCTTTAACCTATTAAAACATTCAAAAGGATGATAGATAATTTTATATATAATATATATATATATATATATATATATATATATATATAAAAAAGAAAGGAAAGGAAAAAAAAGAAGAAGAGAATGTTGTTACTGCATATGTTGAAAAGGAGATAAGAAAAAAGAAAGTAATTTATATTCCTCTTATTTGGATAAAGAAAGAAGAAAGGTTGGTAAAATTATGTTTAAAAATTTACAATATACTCTTATCATAAGAAAAATCTAAATCAAACTATAGGTATAAAATTAAAAAGATAGGATAAAAACTATAAATGCATTTTTCTTCTCTTCTTTTTATCTATAAATTTAAGAGTAAAGAAATTTAAGCTTTTGAGGAAATCAGAATGAATAACCCTCGTTCCCCTCCCACTCCTTTCCTTATATTCTTTTCCTTCTTTCCCCTCTCCTTCCCTTGTTAACCTTCATTCAAACAAACCTTACAGAGAAAGAATGAGAAGATGAAACCAATTCTTTCATCCTTCAGCTCACCCTATCAACTCACTTCTTTCTTAAATTCTCACTTTCGTGTCATTCACTCTCCCTCTCTTTCTGTTCCTATGCAAGCATTTCTCACTTTCATCTTTCTTTTTCATATTTTCTCTCTTCTTCATCCTCTCATTCGCTTATTTTTCACCCTTCCTACTCTATCTTAACTAGTTTAGTTCTCTTATCATCCTAATTTGAGTGGCCTTTTTGTGTTACCTTCCATATGGAGAGAGAAGATAAAATATGTTAGTAGATTGGCCTTTAAAATAGTGTTACTTATGTTAAGTAATCTTTGATTAGAAATTCAAATTTTTAAAATTTTAATAATAAATTAAAAAATATTAACATGCCATTGGTTGCATATCTATATGATTTTGGATTATTAGGCCTTGAAAGATCCTAATAAAATGATCCATTTGAACTAAAGTGAGTATTTGTGAGGTAAGCAATGATTCCAATCTACAATATTTTATTAAAATTCCTTGAAAAAGAGATATCATTGCAAATTTATCATGATTTCAAATTTTATTGCATAAGAAAAAAAATTATAGCTATTTGTTTGTATATGTAATCTTGTTATTATTAAATAAAATTATGAATCTTTTGGATTTATTCATTATATTTATTAAATCATATTTAGTAAATGGAATGTTTAATTTCATCCACTTGGTTTATATTTCATTAAATTTATGTGTATTGGATCAAGAAGGAAAAATCATATTTGTTGAATATTTCATTGAAAATTTTTTGTGTTTATTGACTAGCATAATGTATGCATATTTGAAAAAAAAAAAAAGGGGCTGAGGAGCTCTTGAAGAATTCATTTAATTTGGATGAGCTTAGTTTGAAACTCTATTTATAATTGTATAAATGCCTGAAATATTATGAAATTTGAATGTTGAATAGGGATTGTCGAAAAGATAGATATATGTATATATATGTGTGCATATGTGTATATATAGATTCTTAGCCTAATAATGATATGTGACTTATACCATAAGTGCTATATAGATATGATATATGATCTATACCATAAATTCGGTGTGTGATCTATACTATAGTGATATTATTTGTTATAGACATATTTTGTAGAGGTTAAATGTGATACTTGGATCTATTCTGCGGGAGTTAAATACACTAATTAGACATGTATCATATGGGTTAAATGCAGCCATAGTCTTTGGCTAAAAAAGTTAAATGAAATTTGAAAGTTGATGGTTATGATTTGGTATGTGGTTATCTACTAGCGAATGTATACAATTTTATGTTTTATATTTTACTATTATAAAAATATAATATTTTATTTTATAGACATAATTAAAATATATATATTTTTTATTTTTATATGTGCATGCATTTATTGAGTTAAATACTAAATATTGCTTGATCCAGTTATATAAAGAGGAGTGTTGCTAACTAGGCTATTAAGCTTATTACTTTTATCTATCTATTTTTTTCAGATCTAACTATCTAAGGACTGAAGAGTAGCTTGATAAGAGATTATGGGTGAGAAAATAAAGGCAAGGATGACTCTTTGTGGAGGTTGGCTTTATTTTTATTTAGTTAAAAATAAAAATAATATTTTAAAGGTATGCATAATTAAATTAAATAGTGGAGTTGATAGTTATACCCTTTTGTTACGGTTAATAATATGAATGTTTGTATGAAATATTTAAGAATGAAGGTTTTGATTAAAATTTAACTATTGCTCTACTAATCATTACTATCTATGTATGAATTGTATTTTTACTATATTATGATCAATTCATTGATAGATGAAATAGCCTTATCTGCTTGTATAGCTAATCCGTATGAGTATACGGTGACTATCATATCATAGGATATAATTTTAGTTTGAGTTATAACATTATTACCCTTTTGATATGTGTTTTAGCAGTTTTCAATTGTTGTATTCTCTGTGTCATCACCGTTCCTAAGACCAGGCCATTCTGGTTAAAAAAAACTCTATCAAATGTACGTTATGAGATTAGATCTAATAAATAAACATAGGGTGATAAATGGTTGTGTAGAGTATAAACGGATACATGGATGAGAGGACGCATGAATGATTTTGAAGGCTATATATGTGTGTGTTAAAACCAAAAAGTGCCTAATGTCAAAAGGGTTTGCTTTATGCAGCTTGGGCTGACGTTTTCTATGCTACTCGGATTCTTCATGCTCATAGTGTCTTCATTAAAGGGAATTCACTTATTGTCATCCGATGGCTACGGAAGAACTACTGCAATCAAGTCCCTACCAATCCCCTGCTCCATGACATCTGGACTATCCTTCGGAATGTCTTTATGGACTTTGGATGACTCCTGCCCCTTTGTTTTTAAATAGATATTGTACTTTGATCTATCTGGGTTGACTTGCACTAGACTAGTGTGATCACCCGCTTGTACTAAAAAAAAAAAAAAAAGGTTGCTTGCTTAAAATTGCTTCTAGAAGTAAATACAAAAAAAAAAAAACCTTGGAAAATCAAGAAACCATCAAAAAGAGATTCAAGTATCTTAAAAAACCTTATCAAAAGCCTTTCAAAGTAATATAATACCGATTTATGTAGACTTACTCTCTTGTATGCTTCTTGGTTTTTTGAGCATTTTTTCTTGTAGCATTTGCTTGGTAGGTTGACTTAACAAGGAAATTTCAAGTGCCACATTAGTGCCTAAAGGATAGCAGGCCCATAATGTTAGATTGGATTTCCTTGCTTAAGATAATAAGATGATGAATGCGTAATTGTTTTTTCATTCCAAAATTCTATAAATCTTTTGCATCAATTTCTTAAAAGTGATTGCTTTTTTAAAAACATATTTTATCCAATTAATGAAAAAATAGCATCTTATGATGATAGTATTATAATTGAAGGATTTTAACCGATGGAATATGTTAGTACATACACTACTAGTATCTTACCGTAAAAGAAATAAATTTTAAAATTTTAAAATTAGGTAAATAAGTTTTAAATTATATCTAAAACTTATTTACTCAGTAATGGCATGATCAAATACCAGATCTAATGCAGCTAAAATTTTAAACATAAATTTTTACCTTATCAAGTTGAAATATGCAACTGAAATTTACCCTATCGGAGCACTAGGTCCTGATCTAGAGCCGTTCATATGTTCGGTCTCTATGAATATCTATGCGGAAATGAAGACTCCTCAAAATAGATGGATCACCGGCTGCTAGTGCCTTGCAGATCCTTTTGACGAAGATAGTTCAACAAACTCTTTACTGAATCAGCCTTTTTGTGCCTGATTTCCTTAATAGGAACTTGTCTCTTATTTCTATCCAACTAGATCTAATCAAGGGTAAAAGATTAAAAGAAATGGAGACTTCTCTAATGCTCTGTTTGGATGGAGAGAAAAGTGGGAGGAAAGAAAATTGAGAGAAAAGAAAAGTGAGAGGAAAGAAAATTAAAGAGAAAATATTTTCTCTCCTTCTGTTTGGATGAGTGAGAGGAAAACAGAGAGGAGAGAAAAGTTAATAATTTACAATGACAATAATATCCTTATTATATATGATTAAAAAATGTATCGGTTGTTTTTTGAAAGGGTCAATATTGGAATGAAAAAAAAAGAAAGAGCACTTTTGAGTTTTCTCTCCGAAATCTCTCCGATTTAGGAGAGAAAACTTTTATGTAGGGCCCACCACTTTTTTTCATCTGTTTTTCTCTCTAGTTTTCTTTCCTCCCGACTTTTCTCTCTATCCAAACAANTTTCATTTAAAACATATACCAAATGCAATCACCTCTTTAAAATTATCGGTAATATGGATAGATTACCTGTTACCCTCCTAAAAGTCTTCTTCTATTATAAAAAAATTAATTATAATTAATTAGATGATTCAAGAAAATCTTTCATCATAATGGCTATTAATCAAAAGCAATCCAAAGACCATAAGTCGTTTTATAAATCGGTGCAAAAGGCGCCAATTTTAGAAAGATGTGAAACCAAGCTTATTGCAAAAAGGCGTTAAAGTAGAAAACGAGCCATTTCAAATGCTTTTTTACTTCCACCTTCCTCATCCCACTTGCACTACGCCAACAAAAACCTTTTGCTGGCATGACAGAAGATGGACCAGAAATTATTTCAAGTAAGGATTTAGTTCTGACTAGAAATCGTACTTAAAGTCGCGATTTCATTCTGACTTAAAAGTGACGATTTCATTTTTACAAAGGCCGCACTTTCCGCACGGAGGGCTGGAATTGAGGGTATTTCTGGAGCAGTTTTCTCCATCGAGGCTGCCGAATCATCTCTTGATCTTTGGAATTCCAATGGATTAGGGATTTGGAGGGTGTGAACTGGGCCCTGATAAGGTGCGCAAGCCCTCCAGAGATCCCAAACCAGTTGAGCTTGAGCAGCCCCCATGGCCACCAGCATCGAGAAGCGAAAAGGTCGTGTCCCTTGCACCAATCTGAAAGGGTCAGATAACTACCTCGGAGAAACCCACTCTCAGTTGCCAGGCCAATCAACGCACCCATCGCAGCCCCTACGAATGAGCCAACCGCACCAAAATAAAACGAAAAATTATTATAACCCAGTGCTTTACAAAGCATATGCAACAAGTCTCGTTCACCTCCACTCGATGAACAAAGTAATTGGAACTCAAATACTTTGCAAAAAAACAAAAGAAGAATGGCAAACAAACCAATCTGTGAAAAATTTGTAATCGTGAAATCAAATGAGGAAAACAAATCTGCAGCCTTCTATGAACTTTGTTCCCATTTATTTTTTTGATCAGTTAGCATGATTGTCCTGATGTTATTATTCATTTCATCATTTGTTTGAAATGAATTTAACAAGCATCACCCATCCTTTCTCAGTTTTTTTTTTTGGAAGCGTGTCAGGCAAATACACCATACGAGCCATTAAAAATTAGCAAACACTGGCATAAACACTTGAGTTGCATTAGAAAGCACAACGCACTTTACCAAGGAAACAGAAGCCATCTCTGTTGTTTCTGCTCCAATGTCAGAAATTTCAGACAAGTTAAAAGCAAGACCAGAGCAACCCAACAAAGAGAAAGAAGAACCATACAGAAGAGGTCCTTCCAGCATCACCAACTTCATAAAATCTAACACGCCATTTGAATGAGAAAAAAAATATAGGAAAAAGAAAGAAGAAAGAAAGAGTGCGCGAGAGGGGTGAGGTTGACCAGCACCATTGGATGGTCAACCTCCACTACCAACTCCAAGGCTTCCACAGCCTCATCAAGGACATAGCGCGCGAACTCCCTCTCTTCCACTCCGTCGCCCTCAACTGCTACAAGTGTGCGGCCTTCGTCAAAAAGAAAATCGCCACTTGAAATAGCGATTTCAATCGAAATAAAATCGTCACTTGAAGTGGCGATTCTAGTCGGCCTTTTGCCACACCAGCGGAAGGCTTTCTAGTGTGGCGTAGCGAAGGTAAGAAGGTGGAAGTGAAAACGCCATTTGAAATGGCGATTTCCACTTTAACATCCTTTTTGCAATAAGCTTCGTTCCCACCCCTTCTTCTAAAACCGGTGCAAAAGGTGTTTAAAAAACGACTCCAAAGGCCATCTTTTAATTATGAAGACTATTAATGACATTTATTATCTTAGAATTTGAAGAATCAAAATGTTGGAATTAGATCCGAAGCTTTTGGTGAAGACCATCGCTATGAAGCCCAAGAATCATTCATGTTTAATCATCAAGAATCCATAATCGATAAACGGAAGCATACCTGAATCCATATTACTTGATTGCTCTCCAGAGCCTGCGGTTGGCCTTCCAGATCAACACGTACTCCCAGAGAGCCCTTTAGAATTTTCTCTAGGCTATTCTTTCTGATGATTGGATTCAGAGAAGAAGGTCGTAATGCGATCCAGAGACCATAACCGCTATATATAGATAATTTCATTATTATCTTTTGGTATTTCTATTTTAGCCCATCATAAAAATAGAAATAACCCCTTAGGTCTCTACACATTAAAGGGCCACACCTAATCAGATACATTAAAGCCCAAATCACTGAAACCTTAGTTGATCACTTTTAATTGGGCTTAACCTTATTTGATAGTCCGCAACACATAATTATTTCACATATAAACCTAATGTTGGATGAAAAATCCAACAATCTCCCACTAGGCTATATGTGTAACCTTATAATTATGTTGCAAAAATAACCAAATGAGCTCAATTTTACTGTCATTACTGAAATGTATCTATAACCAATCCAGTCCATCAATCATACCAACATAGGATCAAAGCGGCCTTTGTTATATCTATCATAACTCGACCCATCAATGGTCATGTATGTTGACACAACTGAATAACATGGATCATGATGTGGATGTGTAGCATGGAAATTACATGTAATGTGATCTTAACATGCCTATTTCCAACTGGTCTTCTTAAACTTGAGTGAGATCAAAACTTTAACATAATTGTACAGAGTGTACTAAACTGAATGAAATACTTTATTTCTGATCAGAAAATATCCAAACACATAAGTGTGTACAAACATAAAGCATAAAATAGAAGCAATCAAACTCCCACTGAATCTAAGCATCGTCATGCTCTATAACGCCCATGTGAGCAGTATGCTCATGAAAGACCTTGGGCGGCACACCCTTTGTAAGGGGATCTGCAACCATGGAGTTTATCCCTATATGCTCTATAGAAATCTGACCACTATGTACTCTTTCCTTTACAACCAGGAACTTGATGTCAATATGCTTTGACTTGATCGAGCTCATATTGTTGTTGGAATACAATACGGCTGACTTGTTGTCACAAAATAACTTTAGCGGTCTTTTAGTTCCTTCCAATATGTGCAGCCCATGACAAAATTTTTCAGCCATATCCCATGATTGAATGCTTCATAACATGCTATAAATTCTGCTGCCATGGTAGAAGAATTTATGAGTGTCTGTTTTGCACTTCTCCAAGAAATAGCCCCAACCTAACAGATATACATAGCCCGAAGTGAATCTTTTACTATTTTGGCATCCGCAAAGTCGGAGTCAGAATACCCAATGATCTCAAAATGATCTGATCTCTATATGTGAGCATGTAATCTTTTGTTCTTTTCAGATATCTCATAACCCTTTTGGCTGCTTTCCAGTGATCCATACCTGGGTTGCTTAAATATCTGCCTAACACTCCAACAATGTACGCAATATCCAGACGCATACAAACTTGAGCATACATTAGACTCCCTACAACTGAAGCATAAGGAATCTTTTGCATCTCTTCAACTTCAAGGTTTCCTTTTGGGCACTGATTAATACTTAATTTATCTCCTTTAGCGATAGGGGTATCACCTGGTTTGCAATTTTGCATGCCAAATCTCTTAAGTACTTTATCGATATAGCTCCTTTGTGATAATCCAAGGATACCCTGAGAACGATCTCGATGTATCTGGATTCCCAATACAAAGGAGGCATCACCAAGATCTTTCATTTGAAAATTACTTGATAGAAATCTCTTGGTTTCGTGCAACATGCCTATATCATTTGTGGCAAGCAAAATGTCATCCATATACAAAACCAGAAAAATGTATTTACTCCCACTGAACTTGTGATACACACAATCATCAACTGCATTCACTTCAAAATTAAATGAGAGAATTACTTGATAAAATTTGTGGTACCATTGATGAGAAGCTTGCTTTAACCCATAAATGGATTTTATCCATTTGCAAACCATTTTCTTTGAGTCTCCTGACACAAAGTTTTCTGGTTGCACCATATAAATTGTTTCATCAATGTCTCCATTGAGAAATCGTCTTGACATCCATTTGATATAGTTCCATATCATACTGTGCAACAAGAGCCATGATTGTCCTAAAAGAGTCCTTCGATGAAACTGGAGAGAAGGTCTCTTTAAAGTCAATCCCTTCCTTTTGAGTATAACCTTTAGCCACAAGACGAGCTTTATACCTTTCCACATTACCCTTTGAATCTTGTTTGGTCTTAAAAATCCATTTGCAACCAATGGGTTTCACACCTTCTGGTAATGGGACAAGTTCCCAAACTTTATTGTCTTGCATAGACTTATACTCTTCTTTCATTGCTTCAATCCACTTTTCTGAATTAGAACCTTGTATGGCTTGAAGGAAGTTGATAGGATCATCTTCCATCATGCCATTATTTTCCTCATGTTCCTGAAGAAACACTATATAATCATCCGGAATAGCATTCTTCCTTTCTCTAGTGGATCGCCGCAAAGGCACTTGTTCTTGATGCACTTGTTCTTGAGGTTGTTGAGTTTGTACCTCTGAGGGTTGAACAATAATTTCTTGTTGTTCTGGAATTGCAACTTGATCATTATCAAAAACAATTATAGGAATAGGAACTAGCTGCTCTTCAACAAGAGTAAAGCAATTATAGGAATAGGAACTAGCTGCTCTTCAACAAGAGTATTAGGTTTCAATTTCTCCTCAAAGACAAAGTCTCTAACTTTATTTCTCCCCTCAAACTCAATATCCTCAAAGAACATTGCAGTTCCCGTCTCAAAAATTATCCTTGATTTGGGATCATAAAACTTGTAACCCCTGGATCGCTCAGAATACCCAACAAAATAGCTGCTCACTGTCCTGGAGTCCAATTTCTTTTCATATGGCCTATAAGGCCTTGCCTCAGCTGGACATCCCCAAACATGAAAATGCTTTAGACTATGCTTTTTCCTATCCAAAGCTCATAAGGTGTTTTGACAGCTGCTTTAGTTGGTACTCTGTTCAAAATGTAGGCTGTTGTCTTTAGTGCCTTTTCCCAGAGTGACTCTGGTAAGGTAGAATGACAAATCATACTCCTTACCATATCCTTTAGAGTCATGTTTCGTCTTTCAGATACACCATTCATGCTAGGTGACCCTGGCATGGTATACTGTGGAACATTCCATACTCCTCTAGGTATCTGGCAAATGGTCCTGGACGTTGTTCACCTGATCCGTCATATCTACCGTAATATTCACCACCACGGTCAGATCTGACTCCTTTAATCCTTTTGTTGAGTTGAAGCTCAACTTCAGCTTTAAATGATTTGAACACGTCCAAGACTTGGGACTTTTCATGAATAAGAAATAGGTATGCATATCTTGAATAATCATCTATGAATGATACAAAATACTGTTGACCATTCCAAGAAGGTATAGGAAATGGTCCACAAATGTCCGTATGTATCAACTCTAAGACTTCCATAGTTCTATATGCACCCAATTTCTTTGTTTTGGTCTGTTTGCCCTTAATGCAATCAACACAGACATTAAAGTCTGTAAAATCAAGAGAATCCAAAATTCCATCTGACACAAGTCGTTCAACTTTATTTCTAGAGATGTGACCTAATCGCTTATGCCATAATGTTCCTAAATTTTCATTGCAAATTTTACGCTTAGTACCTCTTGATTCCATATTCAGGGTTTCATTATAAGAAGCAACAGTATCAAGCAAATATAGATTGTCATATACCATAAGAGAACCATTCCAATAATATTTGAATTTAACGAAAGACTAAACTGACTATTTCCAAATGAACAATATCCTAATTTGTCCAAAGCTGAAATAGAAACCAAATTCCGTCTAAATGATGGTACTATAAAAGTGTCTTTCAAATCCAAATAATAACCATAACTTAATAATAATCTAAAATGCCCAATTGCCTCCACATCTACCGACTTGCCATCTCCCGTATAAATGCGTCTTTCAGCATCAGTTGGCCTTCGGTAGCTTAGGCAACCCTCCATTGAAACACTGATGTTAGTAGTAGCACCAGAATCTAACCACCAAGTATTTCTAGGTACTAAAGCTATATTCACTTTAGAAGAGACCATATTAAGAAATGTACCTTTCTTTTCATGCCATGCATGAAATTTGGAACATTCCTTTTTAATGTGTCCAGACTTATTACCAAAGAAACAACTGTCTTTATCATGATTTTGTTTCTTTTTACTGGAGCCTTATTCTTTATTTTCTTACCTTTATCCCTGCCCTTGAAGTTATTATCATTAAGGACCGGCACTGAATTGAGGTTAGCAAAATAGTAGCAACATTAGCTGTAAAATAAAAGCAATACATAAATAACATGCTCATATAAATAATTAATACCAAATATCAACAAATTCAAATAATGGTAAATCCCATCTCAAGATACCCAGTGCAACATTAATATCAAGTCTTTGGACAGTAATATTAACTGCTAGTGGTACTCTTGTTGTAATGATCAAACACTAACAATAATGCATGTCAAATAATAAATCTATCTTTGGATTGACTTATTACTCACATGTAAATCCTTATAATCGTTACGTGTTTACCATACATATGTGTAGTTCGGCCAAGCATTAACCTTCCTTTGGCCGATTAATACCGCATGAAACATACACATACACAACATCTAACATCCTTCATGAACCATTACACAAGAGAGGTCACTTTGGTGATATATTGTTTCAATTAGTTCAATTTTGAATGATGGACAAATTTATTAGGCATAAAATACCATTAATTTGAATTTGATTGAACCTCTTTAAAAAATAACGATATGTTATTTTGTGGTTCCAACTCAATCTTTGTAACAGAAAAAAATGGATAAAACTTTACTTTATGAAACCAATTAAACCATACGGAAGTTGCTCATGCTTACAAAATTAAAAATAATAATTTTTAATGAAAGCCCAAAAATGAACGATCAAAATTCATGCATTAATGCTATGCACTAAATGCTACAATGTTATCCCCTTCTATGCATTAACTAAGATTCCCCCGGCATTATCTCAACGGAAATCCAAACATTATATCCCAAAGCCCAAAAATAATAAAGTTAAAGGAAATGTGGTTTTTCTCTGAGAGAAAGAAAGATTTCCACGCAAAAAATCCAGAACCAAGGGGAGTATATCCTTTTTATTTCCTAAAAAAGGCCAAATCCAGCGGAATTCTAAGATTGCATCAGATTTGGAGATTTCCACAATTATATGAGGGAAAGGAGTCCCAACGCCCAAACAATATCTTCATGGAACCAAGCGGAATATGTCCTTTCCTTTTTTTTTTCCGCTATTCCGACGAAAAACATGGAAGTCAAAGCCAAAGGAAAGCCTCAAAATTAACTAACCACCCGTGATCGAATCCTGAATCCATCGACCCAACTAAGAAATAAATTAAATATAAATTTAACTTTATCTGTAATTAAGCTTTATCTTATCAGATGAAAGATCTCATCTCCGGATCACGTGAGACTTATTTACGATGCAGCGAATATCGCTCTTAACATCACGGATACAGCGAATATCTTTCGCTCTTAACATCAAAATTTATGATCATTAACCCAAAATAAAATAAAGTTTTGATGCACTATGACCTTTATTTTTTAAAAAATTAGATCTCAATATTAAAAATATCATTAGCATCAAACAAAATTTTAAACTAATGAGTATTTGTCTCACGGTTGCTGAATAAAACCAAAGAAGTCATATGCATAAATACGAATATCAATGCATATAACAAAAAATTTTCTCAACGATTCAACATGAATAAGGCTCTGATACCAATTGTTGGAATTAGATCGAACCTTTTGGTGAAGACCATCACCATGAAGCCAAGAATCATTCATGTTTAATCATCAAGAATCCATAATCGATAAACGAAGCGTACCTGAATCCATATTACTTGATTGCTCTCCAGAGCCCTGCGGTTGGCCTTCCAGATCAACGCGTACTCCTAGAGCCCTTTAGAATTTTCTTAGGCTATTCTTTCTGATGATGAGAAGAAGGTCATACATGCGATCCAGGGACCATAACTGCTATATAGATAATTTCATCATTATCTTTTGGTATTTCTATTTTAGCCCATCATAAAAATAGAAATAACTCTACATATTAAAGGCCACACCTAATCAGATACATTAAAGCCCAAATCATTGAAACCTTAACTGATCACTTTTAATTGGGCTTAACTTTGACAGTCCGCAACACATAATTATTTCACATATAAGCCCAAATGAAAAATCAAACACAAAACCCTTTACTTATCTTTTTATATTAAATGAGGGCTTGAGTTTAATGTACATTAATCAGTTTAAAAAGGCCAAAGGTCTTACATTAAACCACCTTAAGAAGACCAAGAGTCTCAATCCACTAGTACTCTTCATTCATAGTCGAATTTGAATCCAATATGAATTGGATTTGAGTCCAAGCTGAATCTCATCACTGCTAACCCAATTTGATCTCGTCGAATTGGGTTAGCATTGATACTGTCAGACTTAGTTGCTAATAATTAGCAACCCATCTTTCAGAAATTTGATTCAAAACATTAATCAAATTAATGTAAGGATCAAAGTGAGGGTTTAGCCCTATTACATGTAACCCCATAGGTTCCAACAGTATAGTAATGAGAACTCGACGATCCTAATCGATTCTAGTGAGCTTCTCACAATCCATTAGTAAACCTAGCAATATGTAGTGGCAAGCCAGCAAGTTAGAAAAAGAACCCAGAATATAGTTACCATATAGTATAGCCCTTCTATCAAGAGTCCTGATAAGGTGCTAGGTTAAGGATAACTCGTCAAATCCTAAACACTAGTCATATACAATATTTATTCGACTTGAGTTCAACTTGTGATTTTAATAGAAACTCATTTCCATTATCACTTGTCGTGGCCATGGACTCGTGAACTCAATATGCTAAATAGCATAGGACTCCTCCCTATTACTAGGGTTGATAGATTCCTCATGAATACTTCTTACTCTTACATTAGGACCATTGTAGCCAACATACATAACAAATTTCTTGATGCCTAAGAGGATCAAGGCAATATGCAGTCAAATTACAATATCCTAGTGTGATCAACCAAAGTACCATAGGTCAAGGACCGCTTACACTACTACATTATTAAAAGTTACTGATAAGTGAGTAGTCATCCTACTAACTTCTGTATGATCATGTTTAGTACCGATGTCAAACATCTACTGGCATTCTTGCCTTGGTATCTTTATCTCATACAAGAGAGTTGTATCAAGGCAAACTATGCTCCAATCTGATCGGATCGATCACCATCCTCATGATTGATCAATTGATTGAAAGCGTTTTAGGAATTAATCTATTATGACACGTCTCAAATTTTCAACTCCTGAAATACATGTCATTGTCCATCAACCCAAAGACAATACATCACACATCACCATGTATGAAAAAAGCCTAATTTTATTAATATGATCATGATTATGTACAATAAAAGTTATGAAATAAATACAATGTGTATGCCGACAATTGGACTTTCGAGGATACTCATCTAACAATAATAACCATTGTATTTTATATAAAAATTAAAATAATATTTGAAGATAATCAATGGCTTTTATAACTATTGAGACAATCAATAGAGCACTTATTTAGTTCACAGAACAATTCTTTAGAATTAGAATCTAAATTGTTGATCCTGGTTTCAAGCATTTGTTAAAAGAATTTAATTCTAATTTGGATTATATTAGAAATTAAAATGAGGCATTAAAAGATTTGAAATTTAAACCCCCAACCAAAACTATAGATTCATTCTCACCTTTCAAAAGAAAAATTTGAGGGTCAGGAATTTGAATATAAAAATATTCACATAAAAATATTAAATTATAATATTAATATGATTGTAATAATATGATTATATTTGAATTCTAGACCTCCAATCTAAGATTCAAAGTTCTTTCTAATGTTGTGGGTGGTATTGCTTTACTTTTTGATGCAGTTTTTTTTTTTTGATGTGAAAGTATCTATTATTGAACATTTTGATCAAATGTTACATTATTTATGATTATGACGTAGTTGTTATCATATTATGAGTTTATTACGATATTTGTTTTAGTTTTCTAATTTTTAAATTTATTTACAGCAAAATTAATGCCAAATAGAGTACATATATCTCAAAAATTTTGAAATATTTAAGTTTTTAGCATAAGAGTACAAATTAGAAATTCTGATGAATTTTGATTTCTAGACCGAGAAGAATTATATAACAATGATAAGAATTAATTTAATTTTGATTTCAGCTATTATACACCAAATAAAGAAAGGGAATAGACTTGATTATAATTTTGATTGTAATTGTGAGGGTGAAGCAAACAGCTATTTAAACTTTGATATTAATATTTACATTAAGGTTATATTTGATATATAGGATAGAAGAATATAAAAGAAACAAAACCATTGATCAAAATAATATATGATAAAAATTATTTTATTTTATGATTGATGAAGAATATAATAATAAATTAAATAAAACATTTATTCTTCAAGAATAAAAGGAAATCAGAAAAAACAAAGAACTAATCAAATAGAGTGAAAATAAAAACACCTTTCCGATGGAATAAGCTATCTTCTTCCAATAGAAGTAGCTATTTTATAAGGCAAATTTTTATTTTTTATTTTTATAAACAAATATAAAAAATATTAGAAAATTATGGTATTTTTTAATTCGTAAGTCTAATGCGCTACGAAAAAAAGATCAAGGAAAAGCTGCACTAGATTATATTAAACCCAGATTTTATTTGCCAATTTATTTTTTAAAAAATAATGGCTGCTGTTTTAACTTCATATGTTGGATGAAGATGACCGCACGTGCCAACCACCCGTGAGGATGCCCTTTTCACCGATTCGGAGGGCTATATCTACCATTTGAGATGTGCCGAGTAGCAAATCGAACGACAAAAGCCTGCTGTGCTCCTTCCCTCGTTCCAAAACTCCGAGCAGCGACACACGTCTTCGTATCCCATCGTTTCCCCCGACCTCCCCGCCCGATAACCTAACCCTAGCCGTAACGGAGATCGCACTCTTGGAGAAGCCCTAGAATTCCATCCACCCCTCTGCCATGTCATGGGGTTTGGGGTGGAAGCGGCTCTCCGAAAGCTTCCATCTCGCCCTCAACTACGGCGAATCCGACGACAATGCCGAAGATCCCTCCCCCACTTCTTACCCGCAGCCGCCTCCCTCGTCTACTCCGCCGCCTCCTTCCTCCTCGAAATTGGGGTTCCGGATCGATCTCGACTGGTCGTCAGTTGATGACGAGGACCAGGTCGCTCTCCGCCTCCAATCACAGCTCATGGTCGCTCTTCCGCCGCCGCAGGACACTGTGGTCCTAGATCTCCACCAGGATGATGAGGGATGGATCAAAGTTGACATGAAAGTCGTGAAGCGGCGGGAGCCGCTGAGATCGGTGAAGATGGCGAAGGTTCTGAATTCCGGGCAGCAGACTGATGGAAGTGGGGTTTTAACGCGGTTGATCAGGTCAGATCTGCCAGTTGCGGGGTCCGAGGAAGGGTCTTCAGGGCTGACGGATCACTGGAAGAGCCTTAAGGTTCTGGACCTGTGTGGATGTGGCTTGTCGGTGAGTCTGATGTTGTTCGGTATTCAAAGTTTCGATCTTTAACTTTCTTTCATTAATTCACTTCGTTTGATCTGATGTTTATCAATATATTTCTTATTTCATGTGGTGCGTTATTGATTTTTTGTTGGAATTCAAAATTAGATCGCGCTGTGATTTTATTTGATGATCATGCATTGGATTCAAGGACCTCTAGCCTGTTATCATGTGACATTTGTGAGAATATTTGATGGTAACTTTTATTTTCCCGATTCGTGTCCTGGATCTCTCGATGCTGGTCAATATAGGATCTGTAGCTGATAAAAGATCCAAGGAATTGATCTAATATTTGCTCACGTTCACCAATTCAGGACTTTTAAGGTGCCTTAATATTACTCTCGAGCTGACTCTTTGACTACTTATAGCATTATTCTCAGATCAGTTTTGAATCACTGCTGGCAGTGATAATATTTTTGCTTCTTGTATTGTCCTTATAACCTGAGGAACAACTGCTAAAAATATTACATAGATGCAATTCTGCGCCTATGGATGCAGTCACAAAATATGCAATTAAAATAGATAATGGCCATCTCATGTAAAATATAATTACATAACATGGCTTGTTAATCAAATAATGTTCACAGATGAAATACAGCACATTTTCTCTGACATTCAAACTCATGATGGTTTGGAGACTGAGATTTTGCCACGAAGCATGTGGTGGGTATACACATCTGCTGAAAAGTATGTGAGCTTCTTGACTCACGAAACTCATAAATATTTGAAATGTCAATGTTGGGTAAGGTTGCATCAATCTCACAAGCTTGGTTTGCTTTTGGAAAATGGGAAAAGGCTTGCTAACATTTTGAGCCGAGGTTTTAAATCCCATGGGATGGGCCATCCTGATTTTCATGATACCTGCTCTGTTGGCATATCCAACTTCTGTTTGTTGCTATTGGGAAAATAAAAACTCAGGGTTGAACAAGAAAAAGTTATGTAAAAGAGGTATTATTGCCAAAGTAAAATTGACTCATTGAAGGAAATGGGTTAAAATTCTGCAAATTGATGAGCTGAGTGAAACTCATGGGCAGAGGTTATATATAGTCATGTTTTGAGAATATAAATATGAGCTTCATAGTATTTCTTGTTAGACATGTTCTGAGAATTTGAATATAAGTAATTTTTCATTCACTTGGGGTAAAATATTTTGTGATTCCTATTTTGCGGTGCTGTTATTTGTTGAAAAGCATTTTATGTCTTTGTTTAGTTTCTTTTTAGTTTAATTTAATTTTACTATTGATGATCATTGTCACATTATAAATTCTGGTTATTGTCAGATAAATTTCACTTCATACTTGATTTATTCTGGTTATTATGTTCATTTCTCTTTCTTTATAGTTATGAAGGAGATGAGATTGTCTGATGTGCTTTCCCAGTTTCCTGTGGCATGGTGCTGTTGACCTAATTGCATTTCTGAAACATTTATGGAGCTTTGTAATATTATCTTTATGCAATGTTGTGGCCCTAAATGTGAAATGGTTTTATGGAAATAACAGGTCCTTCCAGCAGAGTTAACACGACTGCCACTACTTGAGAGACTATACCTTGACAATAATAAGCTAACACTTTTGCCACCAGAACTTGGTGAATTGAAAACTCTGAAAATGTTACGTGTGGACAATAACATGCTAGTTTCGGTCCCTGGTAAGTTTGAATATTTTATGATCTCTACCCAAGGCTGTATTTAGTCTAAAGACTGTTGGATTATATTAATTTGCAATTGTACAGAAACAGAAAAAACTGCACTTTCAAGTTGCAAAACTTGCTAATCTTTTGAATCACAAACCTTTATCTTTTGAGCAGTTGAGCTTAAGCAGTGCGTTATGCTGGTGGAGTTATCACTGGAACATAACAAACTTGTCCGCCCACTTCTGGATCTCAGGTCATTCAATTATCAGTTGTCTTGATAAGCCTTTTACATTCTCCATTCCAAATTGCTCAGAGACGTTCTTAGCCTTAACATTTCCTTTCAGTTATATGGCAGGGCTATGGCAGATCTTCGTGTTCTGAGATTGTTTGGCAATCCTCTTGAGTTTCTTCCAGAAATTTTGCCATTGCACAATCTTAGACATTTATCTCTTGCTAACATCCGAATCGAGGCAACTGACAATCTAAAATCTGTAACTGTGAAAATTGAGGTATAACTCTCCTGCAACTCTTACAAGACTTGTGATGGCCTTTTGAATTTTTTAATGGCTATAATGTCCTTTGGTTGTTTCAGACAGAAAACAGTTCCTATTTCATTGCATCTAGACACAAGCTTAGTCCCTTCTTCTCTCTTATCTTCCGGTTTTCTTCATGTCATCATCCTTTGCTGGCATCTGCACTAGCCAAGATTATGCAAGATCATAGCAATCGTATAGCCATTAGCAAAGAAGAAAATGCTATTAAGCAGCTCATAAGTATGATAAGCAGTGATAATCGCCATGTGGTATGTATCTGCAAATTCTTTCGGGAAATCAGATCAATGTAATCTTTAACACCAGTTCTTAATTTGAGAATATCTTTTACAATGTGTACCACATGTTGCAGGTTGAGCAAGCATGTTCTGCTCTTTCTTCACTGGCTGCAGATGTTTCTTTGGCAATGCAGTTAATTAAATCTGACATAATGCAACCTATTGAATCAGTTCTGAAATCAGTGGACCAAGAAGAATTGATTTCTGTGTTGCAAGTTGTGGTCACCTTGGCTTTTGCCTCTGATAGTGTTGCTCAAAAGATGCTGACCAAAGATGTACTGAAATCACTTAAAGCACTATGTGCACACAAGAACATAGAGGCAAGATCAACTGGAGATGAGTTGTTGTTGATGAATTGCTTTCTCAGTTTGGCCATTATTACATACATTATTTAATCTTTTCTTTTACCAGGTGCAACGCCTGTCATTATTTGCTGTTGGAAATTTAGCTTTCTGTTTGGAGAATCGTCGAACCCTAGCCCAATCTGAAAGCTTGCACGAACTTCTTCTACGCCTGACAGTTACACCTGAGTCATGTGTGAACAAGGCTGCTGCACGTGCTTTGGCAATTCTTGGTATGCTGTATTTTCAATCATGGTTCTGTTTATGTCATTTTGTCAGTAAATCGATCGGTCTTCTGTTGTCCTCACTTCAGGAGAAAATGAGAATTTGCGCCGAGCAGTAAGAGGAAAACTGGTGGGGAAGCAAGGACTACGTATACTATCAATGGATGGGGGTGGGATGAAGGGTTTGGCAACAGTTCAGATGCTTAAACAAATTGAACAAGGAACCGGAAAGTGTATTCATGAAATGTTTGACCTTATCTGTGGTACATCCACAGGTGGTATGCTTGCAGTAGCTCTTGGCATTAAACAAATGACCTTGGATCAATGTGAAGAAATATACAAAAAATTAGGTGAAGAGTCTGGACTGTGACTGTCAGAAGTTATGTTCATTTTCGCACCCATTCTCAAAAGTGCCGTTTTCTTTCAGGAAAGCTTGTATTTGCTGAGCCCATTCCTAAAGATGAAGCTACAACTTGGAGAGAGAAACTTGATCAACTTTACAAAAGTTCATCACAAAGCTTTAGAGTAGTTGTTCATGGATCTAAAGTAAGGAAAATTTTGAACTTTTTTGTCTGATTCATATATGTTCTTCAGGACCTTACCTCAGAACTTTCTTTCAGCACAGTGCAGATCAATTTGAAAGGTTATTGAAAGAGCTATGTGTTGATGAAGATGGTGATCTCTTAATAGAGTCTGCTGTGAAGGGCATCCCAAAGGTTTTTGTAGTATCAACTCTGGTCAGCGTTATGCCAGCTCAACCATTTCTGTTCCGCAACTATCAGGTTTGTCTATTTTCAGTATGTCCTGTGCTTGGTTTATACGTGCAATAATGACCTACCGCACTTATAAAAAGATGCTGCTTACATTTTTACTCATTTTTTGGAACTATCTTATCATGAATAAAGTGATCTTTTATATCTTTATAGCCGTCTAGCTATTTTGTTACAGAAACTCTATTCTGAAGTTCTTTCCATGGAATGCTTGACCTACCTTGTGTTTTGAAATTTTCTTATAATCAATAGCTGAATGATCTCTCACAGCAATGCTTGTCGGGATGCTTATGATAATCTTTTCCCCCTTAACTAACATTGTTTACATAATTTGATGTGTGCAGCATGAGACTAACACCCCCTCCCCTTTATTTTTTGGGCTTTGTTTGTGAATACTGATTTGGCCAATAACAACTTCTGCATGTTTTCTAGTATCCAGCTGGCACCCCAGAACTCCCTACTGGAATGGCTGAGAGTCCTGCCATCAGTGCAGTTGGAACATCTTCTCCTAGTGCTGAAATTGGTATCCGGCGTAGTGCTTCTATTGGAAGCTGCAAGCATCATATATGGCAAGCTATAAGAGCATCATCTGCTGCTCCATACTATCTTGATGATTATGCTGATGGTAATCATTCCCAGTCTTGTAACTATACTTTGATTTTGCTTTGGGTTCTTTTAAATCATGTGGATGTGGTTGAACTTCTTTAAAAACTTAGTATTTAGTGGCTCTTTTGTTATTCTTTTCTTCAATTTCTTTCAGATGTTAACCGTTGGCAAGATGGAGCTATCGTAGCAAATAATCCAACCATCTTTGCTATAAGAGAAGCGCAACTTTTATGGCCTGATACACAAATTGATTGTCTAGTTTCGATAGGATGTGGTTCAGTTCCAACAAAGGTAGGTTGCTCTCATTGCTTAATGTCTTCTCTTGGTTGCCTGGTCACCATGTTGCCCTGTGTATTTGCAATTACTGACTTCTCAACAATTAATGACGTTACTGCTAACTTGCTAAAAATGTATGAGAATTATATTGCGATGTAAACTGAAGGTGTTCTAATAGCAAGTTAAAATAAGTAACCACCAATATAAACTCCATTTGCCATATTGTTATTAGAGACTTGAATGTTGATTAACATTATGTTCATGATCGCATGTTATATAAATTCTTCATGTTCTTAAACTCTTCTTCTTTTACCGGCAATATTTAGGCTCGAAAAGGTGGTTGGCGTTATCTGGATACAGGACAAGTGTTGATTGAGAGTGCATGCTCAGTGGATCGAGTGGAGGAAGCAATGGATACTTTGATACCAATGCTTCCTCAAATACATTATTTTCGATTTAATCCAGGTGATTCATTAACTGAGAAATTTGTGTGCATAACCTGAAGAATGTGGGTTTTTCTTGCATTTATGTCATTGTTTCAGCTTCATCCAGAGAGTTCTAATGTATGATTGTTCTAGATAATATCTGCTAATTTCAAGAAAGCTTTTTTGTGCTCTGTTTGACTTTTAAATTTTCGAGAGCAATGATACAGTAGGAACTTGTTTCATATTGACAGTTGATGAGCGATGTGGGATGGAACTAGATGAGACTGATCCTGCCATTTGGCTTAAGTTGGAAGCTGCGACTGAGGAGTACATTCAGAAAAATTCTCAGGATTTCAAGAATCTATGTGAGCGACTAGTTCCAAGATACCATAATGATGAAAAATTAATGGAAAAATTGAAGACTCAACATGTTCCCAAATCAAAACCCTCAAACTCAGGTTTTTGTTGCAGAATTTTGCTGTTGCTTCAATGTCATTAAATTAAACTCATTCTGGTCTTTCTTAAGTTGCTGGATTTTGATGGATCTTTTCCCACAGGGCTTGATGAAAACAGCCCTTCATTAGGCTGGAGGCGCATGGTACTACTTGTGGAATCGTCATACAGTCCTGATTCTGGAAAGACTTCTCATCATGCTCGTTCTCTTGAAACATTTTGTGCTCGTAGTGGCATTAGACTATCTCTTCTGAATCGAGCATCTGGATTTTCCAAACCAGCAACTGCATTTCCTTCACCATTTACATCTCCATTGTTTACCGGAAGCTTTCCATCAAGTCCACTTCTATATAGTCCTGAATTCGGTCCTCAGCGAGGAAATCGGATTGATTTAGTTCCACCTCTTAGTCTGGATGGTCATGCAATTGGGAAGGCACCAGTATCACCGCCAACTTCTCCATTAGTATCTAGGCAACCCTCTATATATGTTCGTGCATTACATGATAAATTACAAAATTTGCCCCAAGTAGGCATAATACATCTGGCTCTTCGAAATGACTCGACAGGTTCAATATTAAGGTCTAACCTTGCTCTTTTTTCTTACATATATTGTAGCATGCATTCTTGTTTTGAATTTTTTTTTTTAAATCTTGTTGTACCCTGACAAGGCGACCTTTTCGTCAGTTGGCAGAATGATGTGTTTGTGGTTGCTGAACCTGGGGAGCTTGCAGATAGATTTCTTCAGAGTGTTAAGCTGAGCTTGTCATCAATGATGCGGGGGCACAACAGAAGAGAAGCTTATTCATTAACAAAGGTTTCTTCTGTTGCTGATTTGGTTGCACGATGGCCTTGCTTTCAAGTTGGTGGTATTGTCCATCGTTATATAGGACGCCAAACACAAGTATGTATCTTTATTTTGCAGTTTATTCTATATTATTTCTTCATCTTTACTAGTCTGCTAATGAGGTATAATTTTCATTTGCATGATTGAAGGTAATGGAGGATAACCAAGAAATTGGTGCATTTATGTTTCGAAGGACTGTTCCTGCTGTTCACTTGACATCTGAAGATGTTCGCTGGATGGTGAGTTGTGCTTCAATTTGTTGTTTTCTACCTTGAACTGTAGGAAGAGCATACCTTATCGTTGTGCTGATTGCTATGGTAAATAGTGGATAGGTTTCATCTGCTGCTGCTGCTGATTGGTCAAATCAAATGCTTAGGTAAAGAAGTTATATCAAAAAATAGAGTAGGAAGTTAGGGTGAACAAAGCATTAAGTGCTCTGAATGTTTTTCTCAGCTTCCTTTCTATTATTCAAAAAAGTTAGAACACCTAGTTCCACATTCTCTTGTTATTTTGCAAGTAAGCAAATATTTGTATCCAATCTTCTCTCTTGTAATTTATTAAAGCAATGTAGAATAGAAATATCCTGCAATCACAATCAAAGAAACTGAGCAAGGTTTTAAATCTTATGGGATGAGACTGTCCTAATTTTTTCATGGAATAGGATGCACTGCCATTTTGCCTTGTCCTGACATATGGGATGAGGGTTGTCTCGGGATGTACCAATCAAAATGTTGGAGTGATGGTGGGATTGTTATGCCCTTGCATATCGGGATAGTAACTCATCCCATTGTCCTGTAAGATGTCCCTCTGGAATTTGAAACCATGAAGCTGAGTACCCTTCTGTTGTTTCCAAATCATAATTGACCCATCTTGGCCTATATGTTGATTGTTTGCACATAGTGACCGTGGTGGAAATTATTGGTTCATTATTGTTTTTGCATGACAAGTGGTCACCTTTGATGGCTATGATTACGTCTAGAATTTTTGCTCAAATTCTCATGAGGCTGTGACCTCCTTTGAAACTTAAATTAAGTAATCTGTGATGTAGCATAAGGGCAGGGATGGTTATGCAATCAATAAATTGATAAAAATTAAAATTTTAAAGTATTTTAGAAGATGATTAATTCATCCAAAAATAAAAGAGTAAGGGAGCAGATTATGTGATGTAGAAAGTAATGGTTTCAGGAACATAACTTTTAGAAAAATGAAGAAGCGTACTAGGATAGTCTGGAATTAAGAACTCCAGAGAAGACATGCTCATGAACTTTCACAGAATCAGAATCATAGAGTAAGGGAAGGGTTGATTTACCCGACGATGATGCGCTCCTAGTGTTAGTAGAAGATCTCTTGCTAGCGGACAGGATTTCTGGATAAGAAAACTATCTTCTATGTGAGGTTCCTTGATCTTGATTCAGGGGCAAAGAAGGCGTCCTCGGCTTTGGAGATGAATCAAGAGAGGGCGGCGGCTTTGGAGATGGATCAAAGGAGAGGACGGCGGCTAGGGTTTCAAGTATGGATACCTAGAATTTAGGGGAAGGGGGTTGGTGATCGATTATGAGATGGTGATATGAGAATTAGGGTTTGTTTGGTGGAACTTGGTAGAGGAGATGGACTAGATTAGGGTTTGGTAGCAAAAATACTTTGGCCTCATGCCTAACTCCCTTACGAAGGATCAATTGCTCAAGGCAACAGAAATAGAACTTGGATGAAAGTTCTCAAATTTTTTATTTATTTATTTATATTCTTCATCGTTTCAAGAGAAGGGTTTTATAGACCTCTCATGCCATTATAAAGTAAGTTCAACAATTAGAGTACTAAATGATAGGAATTACAAAATATGGTAGAATATTGTCATCGCAGAGCAAAGATTTTTCTTTCCTTCATCTGGTTCGATCAAAATGACAACAGCAAGATGTGGTTCCAATTGTGGAGGCGAGGGACCACAAGCAAAGAAGAAAGCTTTGGGGTGACATCCTTCTTTCTTTTCTTTTGTCAACAAGGTCCATATGGGGCGCAAGATCCTTTCTAGAATGGTTGAGATGCCGATCTTCATTCCAATTAAAGCATAGCAGGGGACCACCGAATTTCTTCCTTATGGGGCGTCCAAGGTTGCCAAAATTGTTGGTGGCAATATGGAGGGATAAGATTGATTCCACGTCATCAATCCTGATGTAAACGGATCCAATCCATGTAGAGCTCCAAGGGTAGGGTATGAATAAGGTTGAAGAAGATCGGATGGTTGTCCAATACTGCCTAATCTAGGGCCTCTTCTGAATATCTTCAGTAGGGTCTCAACAAGAGTAATACCTTTCCTTAAATTATTACAGGACTTAAATAAAATGAAAATGCATGACCTAGACATTGGACTAAACAAAACTTGACTGACTCGGTAACAGACTGGACTCAACCAATTAGGAAAAATACTTGACTTAGCAATGTTTGAAATAGGGGATAAGGGGTATAGATATCCCCCCTATCCCAAAAGCTATAAGTAGGAGGAATATTTTTGAAAAGTTTAATCAGAGGGGATAACCCATGGTTCCCCTAAACTTATTCCCTAGGGAATCCAGGAATAACTAGAGTTATCCCTTGATGGCAAAGTTATAATTTTAAAAGGTGCTTATTCCCTTAGCTATTCTCTAGATAAATGCTATCCTATATACTTATCCAGGGATAGCTTTTGGGTAGTCAAACACTATCATAGGGTTCAGAGATCCAAATGGAACCTGCAACCTTTTTCTCACTCTTGCTCTACACCAATTCTTTCGAGATGGGAGGAACTCGACCCCATCGAGTAAGGGTCGGTTCGACTCTAATACTTCTCTAACTGGTCCGGGTTCAAACTTCGCAAATCTTCTCTAGAAATCCATGAGTCAGATTGGGCCGACCTCGCCAATGAACCATTGCTGGTAACCTCTGTTTCGGGTCGAGATAGCTTGGTCATCCAAAATCCGCTCAATCCTATCCTTCGCTCAGGCCAAATAGTAGGTGGGCTCAGGCCAAATAGTAGGTGGATACACAGGGTGGGCTCGCTCTCAAAGAAGGGTTAGATCGAAAGCCTCACTAAGTATCATCGTTGGCTCCCTATACTCTACTAATTTTGAAACATTGAAAGTAGAGCTAATGCTAACTCAATAGGTAACTCCAGCACATAGCATTGGTTCTCACTTTCTTCGTTACCCTAAAAGGACCAGCTCTACGAGCATGTAACTTTCTAACAGTCCTAGAGGAAACCGCTCAGGCCTTAACCTAACTATGATATAATCTCCTTCTATAAACTCTTGGATTCGTTTTTGGGAATTAGCCAACCGTTTATATGTTTCATTACTTAAGTTAATCTTTACGCTAATCTCCTTATGCAAGTCCTTAATATGCTGTGCAAATGATGCTGCAGACTCGGAGACTCGTGTGTGAACATGTAATGGAATTAGGTCAAGTGGCTTATTGGGCTTGTACCTATGGACAATTTTGAATGGGCTCTTTCCAGTGGATCTATTGACCAAAGCATTGTAGGCAAACTAAGCTCTATGTAGCAACAAATCCCAATTCCTGGTGTTTTCTCGTACAAGGCATCACAAAAGATTTTCTAGACTACGGTTCACTACTTCTGTCTGGCCATCGATTTGGGGATGGTAAGCTGTGGAAAAGTTTAACTTAGTTCCTAACTTAAGCCAAAGGGTCTTCCAAAAATAGCTGGTGAACCGGACATCCCTATCTGAAACAATGGTCTTAGGTAAGCCATGGAGTCTAACGATCTCGTCAAAGAACAGTTGGGCTACCCTAGACGCATCAAAGGTCTGGAAACAAGGCAAGAAATGGGCCATCTTGGAGAACGCATCAACCACTACACAAATCGAATCATGTTCTCTTTTGGGTCCTAGGTAATCGTAACACAAAATCCATACTCAAATCTTGCCAAGGGCGCTCGGGTACGGGCAAAGGGTGTAAAGGCTAGTGTTCTGTTTTGCTGTTTGGCAACAGTGTAGGTTCTACATTTGGCCATAATTTGTGCTACATTTTTAAACTAGGCCAAAAGAACTGGTCTTCTACAGCTAAGATCATCTTATCCTTACCAAAATGATCTAGTCCTCCCGCATGGGTCTTCGAAACTAGGAATTTCCTTAACAACGTTCTAGGGATGCAGAGCCTATGTGCCGAAACAAATAACCATCTAAGAGGGTATACTCACTATACTTACTAGATGGTCCCTGGGTCAAAGTCTGGTGAATGTTCTTAAAATTGGGGCATGACTCATACTCTTCCTTCAGTTGCTCAAGCTCTATAACCTCAGTCCTAACGGAATTCAAGAGCAGGATCGACGACTAATGGCATCTGCCACTTTATTCTCGATTCTGGCTCTATGTTTCAATACAAAAGTGTAGGCCTAGATGTATTCAACTTATTTTGTATGCCTAGGGTTAAGCTTCTTTTGAGAATTTAGGAACCTAAGGGTCTCATGGTCAGAAAACAATACAAATTTCTGCAGTAGCAAGTAGTATCTCCAATACCTCAAAGCTTGCACTACCGCATAAAATTCCTTATCATAGGTAGAATACCTAAGTTTAGCATCATTGAGCTTTTCGCTGAAGAATGCTACTGGATGGTTCTTTTGGCTTAGGACTCCTATCCCTACACTTGAGACATCACAGCAACCTCAAACACTTTGAAAAAATAGAGTAATTTTAAAATGGGTGCCTGGGTCATTTTGTCCTTAAGTTCCAGGAAGGCTCTATTGGCGGCTTTGGTCCATTCAAAATCTTCGTTCCTAATACAATCGGTAATGGTGCGACTATGGTACTGAACCCCCTAATGAATCTCCTATAGAAGGTAGCTAGGCCATGGAAACTACGAACTTTGTGGACACTAGTAGGCATTGGCCACTCAACTATGGACTTGATCTTCTCTGGGTCAGCTGATACTCCTTCAGGGGTCACAACAAATCTTAAGAAGACAACTCTATAGGTTAAGAAATCACACTTTTTGAGATTATCATTTCTAAGGATGTGACATACTTGCCTAAGATGGTCTAGATGGCTTTTTTGGTCTTACTGTAAATCAGGATGTTATCAAAATAGACTACAATAAATTTCCCATGAACATCCCTATGAACATCCTAAGAACTTGGGTCATGATCCTTATAAATGTACTCGATGCATTGGACAAGCCAAAAGGCATCACTACCCACTTATATAGGCCATCCTTAGTTTTAAATACGGTCTTTCATTCATTCCGGATCTAATTCTAATCTGGTGATAACCACTCTTAAGATCAATCTTCGAGAATATGGTTGCATTAGCCATCATGTCTAACATGTCATCTAAGCGGGGTATGTGGAATCTATATTTGATGGTGATCTTATTGATAGCTCGACTGTCTACGCACATCCTCCATGTACCATTTTTCTTAGGGGTTAATAGGGCTGGAACAGCACAAGGACTCAAACTTTTCCTAATAAACCTTTTCTTAAGTAACTCTCCAACCTGTTTCTGTAACTCTAAATGTTCAACTGGGTTCATCTATAGTGGGCAGGTTGGCAAAGTGGCTTCCGGGACTAGGTCAATGGCATGCTGAATATCCCTAAGGGTGGAAGGTGGTCAGGAAGGTCTTCGGGAAAAGACATCTTTGAACTCTTCTAAATTTTTCTAACTTCTGAGGGTGCTCTACGGGGGTCGGATCTTGGTTTCCCTAGCTGGTAACATCCAAATGGGTGAACCTTCATTGATTTCTTTTTCTAATTTCTTAGCATTAATTAGGTTCAATCCAGGTGTTTTCTTTTTTAATTGACTTGAACCCCTCTTGATGTCATCCTTAGGTGGGGTAGGGTAAACCAAATTTTCTTCCCATGATAATTAAAGGAACACGAATTTGATCGGCCAAAAAGGGTCGCATCACGGTCGAATAACCAAGGCTTACCCTGAATGAAACTGCTTACTCCCATGGGTAAGACATCACACCATATCGTTTCCTGATAAGACTGGAACTGGATTTGGACTGGGCATCTCATCTTGATAGGTATGAAGGTAGAATCTATCCATGCCACCTTATAGGGGTTAGGATGTGGAACAGATGTTAATCCTAGAGTTTGACTGCACTGATGAAATGGCATTAACACAACTTCACTATCTATGATGAGTTTGCAAACCTTAGCCCCTATCTTGAGAAAAGTCTATAGGATGTTAGTCCTACCTTTTGAACTTTGGTTTGAGACAGGATGCACCTCACAACTCCTAATAGGTCAAGTTCTATGGATTCCTCTCTTCCCTCGTACTCCTCAACTGAATTCAATCCAGCCTCATAAATTTCTTCCTCGCATTCCTCACTAGGCTTGTGATTTTCTTCCACAAGCTCATCATGTGTAAAGATTTGGTGGGACATTGGCTAGCGAAGTGGCCTGTGTTATGACACCTAAAACATGCTGAGTTAGGAACAGGGTCCTATAGGTTTCGGGTGCCTTACCTTTGTCATGATCTGTTTACTGGGGTGCCTAGGTTGGGTCTACTGTTTGGGGGTTGACTGGGTCCTGGTCTCTAGGTTGGAGTATTAGTCTAGAAGGTTCTAGTCTACGGAACATGACTTGTCTTGGAACCTTTCAAAATTTCTAGCTATTTAGTAAGCTTGCTTTAGATCATTGACTTCTCTCAAATATAGTTCCTTCTGAATATCTTCCCTTAGACCAGCTCTAAACCTAGATAGGGTGGCCTCTTCGACTCAACAATGCGACATCTCAGGACAAATTCATCAAATTTCTCAATGTACTCAGAAATAGTTTTGTTGCCTTGGCTTAACCTTTGCCATTGGTCTAAGAGTTTCTGTTGGTAGGATATGGGTGCATACTTCTCTCTTAGTCTAACCTTCATGGCTTTCCAGGTGGTTATGGGAACATCACCTCTCGTCTAATCAACATCTCAATATTCCCTAGTATAACTTAGCCTATCGAACTAATCTAAGTTTGACAAATTTATATTTCTCTCCTCGGTCATCTTGTACCACTCAAATATTGATCGATTTCACCTTTCCAATCGACAAACACCTTGGGGTCTAAACTTGATCAAAAGTGGATGTTTCTAATCTGATATTCCTAAGAATTCTCTCATCTGGGTCCATAATATCAGGATTGGATCTCCTATGGTACTACTCTGGATCACGGTTTGGGGCTCTTCGAGGGTCTAACTCAGGCTCAGTCATGGTCTCATAACTCTCCTCTAGTGATCTCACTCGGTCATTAACAGGATCAACTGTTCAATAATGGTCCTAAGCATGTTTCCAAAATCATTATCCATGGTTGGGTCTGATGGTGACTGATTCTGACTTAGTTGGTATGGGGCTCCTGATTTGGTGGTCATACACGACTTAAGCAAGCACACAAATGACTCAAGACTGGCTCGTACTATAGTTTACTAGACATAACAATCCAAGTAAAGTGAGTTGACTAAGTCACAACCACAATAACAAGTATGCTGTCCACTGGCCAGGTAGGAGGTGGGAGTGTGGGAGGCCCCCTTGCTTTCGCAGGGATCCAATTAAGAAACCACAACACCACTTGGTCATTTGACTCTTGACCCCCAGTCTTAGACACTAGTTTCTAGACACAAATGTTTACTTGGGTGCAACTAGTTTTCCCAAGTTAAGTTGAACTGAATTCGTGGTTGTCCCTAATGCTTAATTAAGTGCTATTCGATTTTAAAATTAAGGCTTAGGTTCACGATGCAGGTTGATGGTTTTCTGGGCCAAGGGTGATAAAATCCCACCTTATCTTAGATGCTCGATGCCTTTAAATAACTTAAAGAAGATGAATACTCAAGACACGAATTAGCGTGTCGGGTCTTCAACTAGAAAGAGTCACGTTCGGCCTCGGCTTATTACTCCCATGGGTCATAAATATATTTACATATATCCGCTCAGGAGGCGTGACACTTTAGGGTTCAGGAATGCAATAATACAATTTTTTTATTATTTTATTTTATTTTTATTGTGTGCAGAATTTCAGCAAGGTTTGATATTAGCACCAGCAGGTTGCAGAAAATCTCAGAAAATAATAGTAAGGAATTTAATCATGAAATTTTATATGCACATGGCAGAGGCACGGTAAATTATCAAAAAAATAATTTTAAGTTAAAATAATCACGTTCTGATAGGTATCACAACAGAGAAAGTTTGCAGGCCGTGTGCATAAATTATAGCAGAACATAAATCTAGTGTGCGATGCAAAACATGTCAAACCTGTCTTTGATACCAAGATTAATGCAGCACAAGGGCAGGGGTGATTATGCAGTCAATGAATTAATGAAAATTGATTTTTTAAAGTATTTTAGAAGATGGCTAATTCATCCGAAAATAAGAGAAAAGTAAGAGAGCAGATTATGTGATGTAGAAAGTAATGGTTCAGGAACAAAACTTTTAAAAAAATGAAGAAGTATACCAGGATAGTTTGAAATTGAGAAACTCCTTAGAAGACATGCATGAACTTTCATAGAATCAGAATCATAGAGTAAGGAAAAGGTTGTTTTACCCGACGATGATGCGCTCCTAGTGTTAGTAGAAGATCTCTCGCTAGCGAGCAGGATTTCTGGATGAGAAAACTATCGTTCATGTGAGGCTTCTTGATCTCGATTCAGAGGCAAAGAAGGCATCCTCAGCTTTGGAGATGAATCAAGAGAGAGGGCGGTGGCTAGGGTTTCAAGTATGGATGCCTAGAATTTAGGGGAAGGGGGTTGGTGATCGATTATGAGATGGTGATATGAGAATTAGGGTTTGCTTGGTGGAACTTGGTAGAGGAGATGGACTAGATTAGGGTTTGGTAGCAAAAACACTTTGGCCTCACGCCTAATTCCCTTACCGAAGGATCAATTGCTCAAGGCAACATAAATAGAACTTGATGAAAGTTCTCAATTTTTTTATTTATTCATATTCTTCCTTCATCGTTTCAAGAGAAGGGTTTTATAGACCTCTCATGCCATTATAGGTAAGTTCAACAATTAGAGTACTAAATGATAGGGATTACAAAATATGGTAGAATATTGTCATCGTAGAGCAAAAATTTTCTTCCCTTCATCTGGTTCGATCAAAATGGCAACAGCAAGATGTGGTTCAAATTGTGAAGGTGAGGGACCACAAGCAAAGAAAGAAGCTTTGTGATGACATCCTTCTTTCTTTTCTTTTGTCAACAAGGTACATATGGGGCACAAGATCCTTTCCAGAATGGTTGAGATGCTGATCTTCATTCCAATTAAAGCATAGCAGGGGACCACCAAATTTCTTCCTCATGGGGCGTTCAAGGTTGCCAAAATTGTTAGTGGCGATATGGAGGGACAAGATTGATTCCACATCATCAATCTTGGTGTAGATGGATCCAATCCATGTAGAGCTCCAAGGGTAAGGTATGAATAAGGTTGGAGAAGATAGGATGGTTGTCCAATACTGCCTAAACTGGGGCCTCTTTTGAATATCTTCAGCAGGGTTTCAACAAGAGTAATACACTTGAATTATTACATGACTCAAATAAAATAAAAATGCATGATCTGGACATTGGACTAAACAAAACTTGATTGACTTAGTAACAGATTGGACTCGACCAACTAGGAAAAATATTGGACTTGTAGGGTTCAAGATCCAAATGAAACTTGCAACCTTTTTTTGCTCCTGCACCAATACGAGGGCTTAGTACTACGCATTTAAAACTTGTGACATACCTGTCACAGGTTGTTGCTATGAGGTAGGGTCACATGAGGATTACTCTATAAATTATTGAAAAGCTTTACAGCATGACATCTCAACACCATTTTTTCATCATCATCATCAGATTTTACAACCTATTTTCAGTGTAATATGAGCTCTGTATTAACTAATGTTGACTACCTGGCCAGTGCAAATTTGAGCTAGAGAGGGACCTGATTTGAGCTAGAGAGGATGAACTTCTGAGTTCTGTTGGCGAGTAGGAAAATCTATGTTCTCTGTTTCTCCTTAAGCTCATCCAATAAATGCTTTCCAACTATTTGAGTTTGGCTCTATTAAAAAAAACAAAGAGTACAAGGTAAACAAAAAATGGAAGAAAAAAAAAACGTGAATACTATTTTCATTGTGTTTTGTAGGCTGCTGTGATGATGAAAATTCAGCTTGTTGATAAGGCAGGCTAGAAATGTCCGTTTTAATGCTCTTATTGTAGCAGGGTTTTCTCCCACTGCCAGAAAGTCTGGTGTTGCATAATTCTTTTATTTGGTGAGTAAGTTTGAAAATCAAACAAAAATGTTAGTGTTCAGTCCATACGCTAGGAAGCTCACTGAAATATCTGTTGAAGCTTTATTGGCAGTGGAACTCTGTTAGGAAGTGATTGTACTATTGATCTTTACCATTAGAAATAATTATTTGAAGAATTTTTTTGTTTAGGCATCTGGCTCTCTAATAAATGAAAATTATTTAACTAGATTTAGCATTTGGAATCAAAATGTTTGGACAGAAAATTGTAGTTTCATTGTAGCTAGATGTGAACTTGGAAGCTATTTATGTTTGAAAAACATTCTTGTTATCAACATTGAAGGGTGATGACTCTTATATGTTGGAGAATCAATTGGTATCGTTATAGAAGTGTTGTAATCCACGTGGCATATTGGAGACTCATCTTGTTTACTGAGTGAGTGTGTTGGTCTGTCAGGGATTTTAGAATCAGAGGACTTCCCACACTAGATTAAACTTTTGCCTGGCAGGTGGTCATGGAGCTTAGATAGCAAGGGCCAGGGAGACAGAATGTTATTGAAAGGTGATGTTGTCATGGCATAACAAGTGTATTGCTAAATTAACATGCCATCTGTGATGTAGGACATAGATAAGGGGAAAAGGGACTGCAACATCATTGTTGATTCATTATACTTGTAAAGGTGATTAGACTTTGTTTTAAGAGGACATTTTTCATTATTTAAAAGCAAAGGCATAGTTTTCACACTGGCACTGGCGAATTGTAGATTGGTCTGGTTTTGCATTCTCAGAAAGTTATGCTTATTGGTGGTTTCATGAACAAATCAGTTTTGGCATTTGATACATGGGTCAGCTTCTGCTATGACTTGTGTCAACAGATAGTTCCTGTTTTTGATAATATTACACAGAAGTTCTATGCCATTTTGCTTCTGGAATTTTCCCTTCATACATGATTGCACAAATTGTCGTTTTTTAGGTTTTAAAGTTCATTTATATCCAGCTCTCTTTCTTATGAAGCATACCCCTAATCTTATCTGAATTCCAGGTGGGAGCATGGAGAGACAGAATTATAATCTGCACTGGAAAGTACGGGCTTGCTAAGAGCCTGGTGAAGGCTTTCCTAGATTCTGGCGCCAAAGCTGTTGTTTCATCATCGCTTGAACCTCCTGACCTGCAATCTGTGTCATTCCATGGGACAGCTGAATATAATGGTTTTGAGAACGGAAAATTTGTTATTGGGGATGAAGAGGCTGAGGATGAAGAACCAGAGCCAGACAGTCCTGCAAGTGATTGGGAAGACAGTGATGCGGAGAGAGGCAGCGACCACCCATTGAACCTGATTGATGACGATGAAGAGGATCTATCCCAGTTTGTGTGTCTTTTGTACGACACATTCTTCCAAGAGGGATCAGAGTGGATGTTGCTTTGCAGCATGCACTCCGCTCCCATTCAAAGTTGAAATACACTTGCCACCTACCAAACATAGTTTAGTTGTAATGGAAAAACAGCATCATAAAACTATAAATAAATTAATATAGTAAAAATACAGAAATAGAAGGAAACGAGTAATCCAATTTTGGGCTATAGAGCATGTTTCCATGAATACCAGAAAATTGTAAACCAGTAGAACATTCAAATTCGCTGGCAGAAACAGAGACATTGTATGTATATATACGATACAGTTTAATGAATAAATGGGAGGGTCTGACAAGAGTCCTGTCAGACCTTTACTTTTCTATAGCACTTTGTAGTTCTATCAAGGGGAAAAATACTCAGCTGAAGTTTTGTCCTTCCGTGATGGATGATTTGTTTCACTTTTGTTGGCTCTTGGAATTGTAGAGGAGGACCATTGTGGATTGTATTCTGCGAAGCATTAAATGTTTGATAATGTGTACCCAACCAAATGGGTCGGCCGATGAGTTGGTTCCAATTCAAGAAAATCCGTTACGATGAAGATTCACTGGATCGGATTTAAAATTTGATTTAAATTGTATTTTTTTAATTGTCTCGTGGCCTACGACCTATCCTATCCCATTTCATAACATAATATATCTAATTTAAGACACTAAATATTAGATTCGCTCGAACTGATTTGGCTTAACTTATAAGTATTAATTATATAAATTTTATTTTTTTACTATAACTATCTTTATCAATTAATTAGACGAGCTTTTTTAGCTGATTTTTTTAATCTTATCAACTAAGCATTCTCTCATCTAATTTCACTTAATTATATATAAATATAAATATTTTATTATTTATTTTAATAAATTCTTATTTATAATGCTTTTCAAGTATTTTAAAAATCATAAGCATGAATAATTACTTGGATAGAACTAAAATTTATTGAACAAAAATTTATATTTAAGTTGGCTCTTATTAATTCTATTTAATTTTTTTAAAACTTGTATATTTAATTATCAATGATTAGATTTAGTTATTAAATAGGTGCAAATATAATCCGGCTTCATTCTAGCTTGAACACAAAATCTGAACCAATTCAAATAAGCTCCTAAATTTAAAATTTTTTTCATAAATCCAGTCCAATCCAACCAGTAAATATTGGAAAAGACTTTGTACACCGCCCCCGGTGCAGCAAGGCCTACGTGTGCTGCACCGCCTCTTCTGATTGGTCCACGTGGCTCCTACGTGGATGATCTGCCGGGCGGTATGCTCTGTTTTGATGTTACGTTCTGAACGTGACGGCCATTTAAAACAGTTCGCTTTTTTTTAAAATTAGCGTGCAGACGAAAATACCCTTTCTCCATCCTAACGCCATTTTACGTTGTATTTCATCTGTGCAAGAAGAACTCTCTTTCTTTCCCGGTCGAAAGAAAATATTTCAGCTTCGAGGCTGGAAAACCTAGCTACTGGAGTCTGTACAAAAACTTCTGGAGAAATGTCATCCGCAGCACAAAGTAAAAAGTCTTTCTTCCCACTTCTTTCTAAAGTTCCTTTATTACACCAACCGTTTTTCTGGTTAGAGTTAGTTAATGCGTGACCAAACCGTTTAATGCGTGGGTAACTTCCTTAGAACAAAATAGTTATGACTGTTTAGAGTTTACTGTTTTGTAAGTGAATGTCATACTCTTTTAATGCTGCCCTTTCCCTTCATCCTAGCGCCAATTTATGTTGGATTTCATCTCTGCAAGATGAACTCTTTCTTCCCCTCCCTCGCTCTGAGAGTCCGGATGCTAAGGAATCAGTTGAGCACGAACCTACGCCCTCGCTTTGAAAGTCTGGTCGACAGGAAATATTTCAGCTTCGAGGCTGAAAAACCTGGCTACTGGAGTCTACTGGAGTCTTCAAATATAAAAGTTTATCCAATGAGTTTTTCCTTGCCAAACCTCACGTAGACGTTCGCTTCTCTCTCTGAATTCGGCCAGGTAGGGTGTCGCGGGGATTCTCTCTATTTTCCTGTCATTACTTTCGAAGATCAAATGGGAGTCTCGAGAAACATGACTAGCATTCCCAAGCAGATGGAGGAAAAAAGGAGCCTTTTAAAAGCAATTGACGAAGAGATAACGAAGGCAGTTGAGGCCCATCTTACAGACCTGGCCGAATTCAGAGAGAGAAGCGAACGTCTACGTGAGGTTTTTGGCAAGGAAAAACTCATTGGATAACTTTTATATTTGAAGACTCCAGTAGACTCCAGTAGCCAGGTTTTTCAGCCTCGAAGCTGAAATATTTCCTGTCGACCGGACTTTCAGAGCGAGGCATAGGTTCGTGCTCAACTGAATTTCATCTGTGCAAGAAGAACTCTCTTTCTTCCCCCCACTCGCTCTGAGAGTCCGGATGCTGCCCTTTCCCTCCATCCTAGCGCTAATTTATGTTGGATTTCATCTCTGCAAGAAGAACTCTTTCTTCCCCTCCCTCGCTCTGAGAGTCCGGATGCTAAGGAATCCCCGCGACACCCTACTTCAAATTCGGCCGAAAATCCTTCGCGACACCCCCGTGGAAAGTTCACGATACCCCAGCTTTAAGGCGACGACACCCGTCGTTAGAACTGACAACGGAGAGAATCCCCGCGACACCCTAGTTCTAATTCGGCCGAAAATCAATCGCGACACCCCAGTTGAAATCTCACGACATCCTAGCTCTAAGGAGACGACACCCATGCTTAAAACTGACCACGGAGAGAATCCCAGCGACATCCTAGTTCGAATTCAGCCTTAAATCCTTCACGATACCCCAGTTAAAATCCCACGACACCCTAGCTTTAGGGCGACGACACCCGTGCTTACAAATGACAACATAGAGAGTCCCCGGTGACACCCTAGTTGAATTCGGCCGTAAATCCTTCGCGACACCCCAGTCGAAATATCATGACACCCTAGCTTTAAGACGACGATACCCATCGTTAGAACTGACAACGGAGAGAATCCCGCGACACCCTAGTTCTAATTCGGCCGAAAATCAATCGCGATACCCCAGTTGAAATCTCATGACACCCTAGCTCTAAGAAGACGACACTCGTGCTTAAAACTGACCACAGAGAGAATTCCAGCGACATCCTAGTTCGAATTCGGCCGTAAATCCTTCGCGACACCCCAGTTGAAATCCCACGACACCCTAGCTTTAGGGCGACGACACTCGTGCTTACAAATGACCACATAGAGAGTCTTCAGCGACACCCTAGTTCGAATTCGGCCGTAAATCAATCGCGACACCCCAGTTGAAATCCCACGATACCCTAGCTTTAGGGCGACGACACCCGTGCTTACAAATGACCATAGAGAGTCCCGGCGACACCCTAGTCGAATTCGGCCGTAAATCCTTCGCGACACCCCGATCAAAATATCACGACACCCTAGCTTTAAGGCGACGACACCATCGTTAGAACTGACAACGGAGAGAATCCCCGCGACACCCTAGTTCTAATTCGGCCGAAAATCAATCGCGACACCCCAGTTGAAATCTCACGACACCCTAGCTCTAAGGAGACGACACCCATGCTTAAAACTGACCACGAGAGAATCCCAGCGACATCCTAGTTCAAATTCGGCCGTAAATCCTTCGCGACACCCCAGTTGAAATCCCACGATACCCTAGCTTTAGGGCGACGACACCCATGCTTACAAATGACCACATAGAGAGTCCCCGGTGACACCTAGTCGAATTCGGTCGTAAATCCTTCGCGACACCCCAGTCGAAATATCACGACACCCTAGCTTTAAGGCAACGACACCCGTCGTTTGAACTGACTCCGAGAGAATCCCCGCGACACCCTAGTTCTAATTCGGCCGAAATCAATCGCAATACCCCAGTTGAAATCTCACGACACCCTAGTTCTAAGGAGACGACACCCGTGCTTAAAACTGACCACGGAGATAATCCCAGCGACACCCTAGTTCGAATTCGGCCGTAAATCCTTCGCGACACCCCAGTTGAAATCCCACGACACCCTAGCTTTAGGGCAACGACACTGTGCTTACAAATGACCACATAGAGGTCTTCGGCGATACCCTAGTTCGAATTCGGCCGTAAATCCTTCGCGACACCCCAGTTGAAATCCCACGACACCCTAGCTTTAGGGCGACGACACCCGTTCTTACAAATGACCACATAGAGAGTCTTGGCGACACCCTAGTCGAATTCGCGCTATAAATCCTTCGCGACACCCCAGTGAAATCTCACGACACCCTAGCTTTAAGGCGACGACACCCATGCTTGAACAAGGCAGGAATTTGACGTCACCCTAGTACTAATTCGACGACACCCTAGTAACTCAGCCATGCCATCTTTCGAGAAAAGTTGCAAAACGTGGGCAGTTCCTATGGGTTTGGGGTCACTGTGATGTGATCGTGGCGATCCGGTGTCCTTTCATATTTCTCTGAGGTCGGCATAAACCCTAGAAAAAGCACTCATCGTCTGTTGCTCGAGAAAGCCATCCTTTTGCTCAAGAAGCCATCCTTCGTCTCTTGCTCGAGAAGCCCACCGGTCTCCTTTTCCCTCCTAAATTTGTACCATAGTTCATTCTTCCGTATACTTCATTCATGGAGATGAGTGCTTTCGTTTGTGGACGAAGACCGCGAATAAAGAAGAAGCAGACGAAGAAAATGGCGGAACAATGCAAGGACATGGTTCTTCGTTCGAATGAGGATGCGGCTCCTTCAGGTATGTTTATCACTATGTTAAAATATTATGACATCCTCTCTTAAAAATTTCATGACAAGTATGTCTTTGTCTTACCCCTGTTTCAGTTGACAATAAAATTGTTCCAGTCCCCCCAGTTGAAGGCTTCCCAGCTGTTTAAGATAGCTGCAGGCCGCCGTATATGTTCAGAAGGTTGGAGGATGGGGTTCTCTAGACGGCATACAAACTTATTGAAGGACCCCATTTGGTGCCTTCGTCGACATGCAGACGTTCACAGTCGACGGGCGACTGCTAGCAGACTCATCAGATGTCACAATGGAGGGCAACGAGTTCATTTTTGCGGAAAGCCAGTTCTATTCAGTGCCGATAAAGTCGCACTCATTTTGGGACTTCCAGCTCATGGGAAGAAGATCGACACGTCCAGCCAAATGTTCAACGGAAGGTGTTCAGACGGTTTGGCCAGGGTTTAGATCTTCGCCAAGAAGGTTTGGAGAAGTTGATATTTCAACTCCGATCATCTCAAGTACAGGAGGATGTCGAGGACACCGTCCGACTTTGGATC